>PVHP010000127.1:0-124921 GCA_004024765.1 Zapus hudsonius
AGAGAGAGAGAGAGAGAGAGAGAGAGAGAGAGAGAGAGAGCGCACCAGGGCCACCACCTTGTGGTTCTGGCTTATGTGGGACCTGGGGAATTGAACCCGGGGCCTTAGGCACTGGAGGCAAGTGCCTTAACCGCTGAGCCATCTCTCCAGCCCTCTTTTAAGCTTTGAATAGTGTTTCAATGAGGTAATCTTGAGTCCCAGGACCCCACCGTCTGCTCAGAACCATCCTGGTGTTGCTTGGTGTTTTGACATCTGGCTGCACCTGGTGCATGGGCTTCGGGTTATCAGATGCCTGTCCCTTGAGGATCTCAGGATATCTTCCCATTGTCCCTCTGACAATTTCATGTGTCATTTACTCCACAGTACACGCTGGCTCTGGTCATCGAGAGGTAGTTAAAATTTATTGAACCTGAACTAGGGGAGTTTGGGCTGCATAATCATACCTGAAAGTATATTAAAAATGAACTCTGCATGAGCGAATTTCAGGATTATGAAATTTCCACAAAATGGAAATCTCCTGTGATATATGTACTACAAAACGTAGGGGCCTGTTTTGTTGTGGTGTCTGTGCTAAGAGGACAGGGTCAAGAATGAGACTGTAGGTAGACATCTACCGGTGACATTTAGGAGTATAGCTTCAATGCAGGTATCATTCAGTCTTTGTCTTCTCTTTGGATAGTTGTGTCAGACTTCCCCCCTCCACACACACATACTGGAACTATGGCTATGAACATATTTCCTCAATGTTAACCTGCTTTGTTAGCTGCAGCACGGGCTGCTGAAGCCATGCTTGTTTCAGAGCAGTCTCCTGATGGTCAGTGCAGGGCTCTGCTTCCTCACAGAGTGAAGTGGCTTTATGACGGGAGTCTTGAGGACAAATGGAGGTGGGCTGCAGGCCAGACTGGCCTCTAGGGGCCGCCACATAACAGCGGTCTGTTGTATCACTATGCAAGGGGATGTTGATGTGCCTAGATAACCAGAAGCAAGCTCTATGTTCTTGTGGATGATGTCGTCGTCATCATCATCATCATTATTGTTTTAGTTTTTCGAGGTAGTCTTGCTTTAGCCCAAACTGACCTGGAGTTCACTATGTAGTCTCAGGCTGGCCTCAAACTCACAGCGATTCTCCTACCTCTGCCACCGAGTGCTGGGACTAAAGGTGTGTGCACCATGGCCGGTGTGGATGTTATTTTAAGGGAATATAACAAAGTGTTTTTTAGTGGTAAATTTGAAAAGTTGTGACAATTATGCTGATTTCTAGTAAAGTGTATGAAGACTGACATGAAAATTCAAATAGTTCTATAAATTCTAAATAATTGAGTCAGTAATTAAATCCTGTAATAATTTTGTGGAAAATGTATCAGCCATAACTGAAAAAAGTAAGCCCATGTCCATGGAGGAGAAAGGAAATAAATCCTCAGGATATTATGTGCACACAGCATAATACGGATGCCAAGATCTGACAAAGAATGTAGGAAGAATTCAACAATGAATAAACCGATCTACTATGAACACCAAGGACAAATCTCAGGCACAGTGCTGTCAAACTGAATACAGCATAGTAAGAGGGCCTTGCACATGAGGAAGGCCATAGGCCTCCATCAAGGCTAAGAAGGGTCTGTCTACCCCTGCTGTTCCATTAAAACCTTTCCCTGTGTGGTCTTCCTGATCTAAGTGGTGTTTCTGACCCTGAGTGTTCCTGTCTGTCCCCAGAGCCCAAGGTGGTGTTTGCCAAGGGGCAGTCAGCACACAGTGAGGTGAAGGTGGAGGCAGGGGCCAGCGCCACGCTGAGCTGTGAGGTGGCCCAGGCTCAGACGGAGGTGACATGGTTCAAGGATGTGAAGAAGCTGAGCTCAAGCTCCAAGGTGCGCGTGGAGGCCTCAGGGTGCACGAGGCGACTGGTGGTGCAGCAGGTGGGCAAGGCGGATGCTGGGGAGTACAGCTGCGAGGCCGGGGACCAGAAGGTCTCCTTCCATCTGGATGTCACAGGTCAGTGTTGAAACACTGTGTTAGCCTTGTGTGGGGGTGATGTGAATCTGGCCATGGCCCAGGCTAACCCTGATGCTCATTTCATTAGACTTTATCTCCTAAGGGCTCCTTCCTCCTGCTTCTCATTTTCACACCTGTACCTGAGCCAAGAGAAGTTGAATGAGAAGGGACAGGCTCTGTTGTGACTCTCGAGTGGTGTTTCTGTCACCAGTCATAGGAAATGCACTGCATGTGGCTTATAGTGTGGCTTGTGCAATTCCCCTGCAGAGCCTGCTGGCCTCTGCTTGAATGCAGCCAGGTCCTTGGTTCCACCACAGAAAAGAATTTCAGGACAATTAGAGTAAGGCAGAGTAAGCAACTTTATTGATTAAGCCGAAATACAAAACACACCTGAGAGTCAAGTGCAGGCACCAGGAGATCTGTACCTAAGTGCCTCACTGTCACTGTGTGATTTGAGGCTTTAAAGTCACTAAATCTGCAGCTAAAGTTAAATATTAGGGAAAGCATATTAGGACAGAACTCTGTCCTTGAAGCAGAGACTTTTTCAGGTGCCTTATGCAGCTTGGTGCTGGGAAGGGGAGTGCCAGTAAAGACACGACATTCATCAGAAGGCTCCTTGCACATAGACCCCAAGGAGGGTGGATTTAAGGTTCATTTAATAATCTCACTTACCATGTTTCTCAGAAGGGGAGTGCTGCTCTTTTGCGGGTGGTCTGGTCTGTTATGTTTACATTCCTGGCTGTCAGCCAGTGACAGAAACCAGAATCAGGAGAGTGAGGGGTCCTTCACTTTCTCACATCCCCTCTATCTCCTCACTAGCTGTCCTGAATCATTTTTACATAGCATTTGACCATTCATTCTGAGCACCTGCCCTGGTCTCCATGATGTTGTGTGGTGCCCAGGACTCTGGCTACTGGTGGTAGCTATTCTGACTTGTGGTAGACCAGCTGTCTCTCCAGGGAATAGTTGAATTACCTGCCTTTATGATCTGATTGTTACCAAAACCCCTCCCTCACCACCACAGGGTGTCCCACTGTGGAGAGACCTATGGATTTGTTTCCATCGGGGTAAGAGGAAATAGTGGCCACAATCATCATTGGTTCAAAGAGTGAACTTTGGGTTGTCAAAGCTTTGGTTTTGGACCTCTCTTTCTTCCTGTTCTGTAGAGATGGCTATTCTCTGCACCTATGCAGAGCACTGTGTAGATCCAAGATTTCTTTCCATGTATATATAGAGGAAACCATAGGCAGAGGATGGACAGGTAGGCACCCGTGCTGCTCCCAGGAGATTGGAAACTGGTTTAAGGGTCATCTTGTCTTACCTTTGTCTTTTTTGTTTGTTTGTTTAGAGGTAGGGTCTCACTGTTGTCTAGGCTGATCTGAAACTCACTCTGTAGTCCCAGGCTGGCCTTGAACTCACAAGGATCTTCATACCTCTATCTCCTACACTTGATCTTAGCCAAAAGGCAGAGAAGCGATCATACCTCTATCTCCTGAGTGCTGGAATTAAAGGCATGCACCACCACACTCTCAGTACCTTTGTCTTTAGTGAGAGAGCATGCTGTTAGAATTTCTCCTTAGAGTTTGATTCATAAGTTCAGAATTGGACAGGAATAAATAAGTCAAACTGCATTGGCATTTAATGGCAAGTGAGTTGCGACAGCAGTTGTCTTTCCTTTGGATGAGATTCCTTAGTGAGCTTTGTGTTTGCATTTCCCATGATTCACAGGGCAGTGTGAGAACTGCATCTACCTTTCAGTCAGAAGGACCATTTATCTCAGCATCATAAAAGGGGCTGTGCTGCCTCAGAAACTGCAATGTGCCAGCACATAACATTTTGGTGTTTCTACCATTTACAAAATAGGTTGTAATTGTGGAGGATTTCAGACCCACTATATTATTTTAAGAGATTCTGACAATTTTTTGGTAATATGCGTAGAAAGTTTTGACAGTTGACAAGTTGTTTTGTTAAAGCAAGAGAAGACAAAATAGACAACTCAAATGGTCCTGTAACTTTTTTCCCCCTCATAGTGGAGTCTCACTGTAGCCCAGGCTGATCTGGAGCACACTCTATAGTCCCAAGCTGACCTTGAACTCACAGAAATCCTCCTACTTCTGCCTCCCAAGTGCTGGCATTAAAGTTATGTGCCACCATTCCAGGCCCTATATCTTTTAAAGAAATGGAACCAGTAATAAAAAGTTATTTTTTCTTAGAGAAGTCTGTAAGTTCAGTGGGTCTACTGATAACATTATGTCAGATATTCTGGAAATAAATTGCTTGGAGATTCTTCTAGAGAATAGAACAAGATAGTATAATACACAGGCACCAAAATCTGTAAGGGAAGTATAAAGAATTGAAATGATAGGCCAGTCTTTTGTGATTATGGATTTCAAGGCTAGTATCTATGATTTATTATTATTTTTTCATGGTGGCTCTGGGGACCAAACCTAACATGCTAGGCAAGCACTAAACCACATCCCCAGCCCAAGGCCAGTGTCTTTCTTTTTCCGTGTGTGTATATAAAACATATACATGCATGTTTCCCATATGAATAGCACATGGGCACAAGTGTTTGTGTGCATGGAAGCCTAAGGTTGGTATCAGGTGCCTTCCTTGATCACTCCCCAGTGTATTTATTGAGATGGTCTCTCACTGATCTTCAAGGTTAGCTAGTCAATTTGTTCCAGGGATCATCTACCTCCCAAGCTCAAATACTGGGGATTAGAGGTGGGCCTCCCTGGTCACCTGACATTTATAATGACACTGGAAATCTGAATTCAAGTCCTCATTCTTGTGTGGCAAACACTTCATCACATGAGCTATTTTTCCAGTCCCCAAGGCTGGTATCTTTAACCATTTTCAAAGTGATCTGAGCAGCATTCCAAGAAGAAAAATGCACCATGTCAGAGAGCATCATCTAGGAAGGTAAAGTTGATTTAACAATCAAAGTATCTGAAAATGTAATGCATTACATGAGCCAAGTGTGGGAGCAAAATGAAGTTAACATTCCAAAAACACAAAAGAGTATGAAAAAACATAACCTCATATAGCCTGGACAACTGTTTGTATAAATTTAGCATCCATTCATACCATGAAATTGTTTATTTATTTTTATTTAAAAACATTTTATTTATTTAATTTATTTGCAAGCACAGAGAGACAGACACACAGAGAGAATGGGTGTGTCAGGGTATTCAGCAACTGCAGAGGAACTCTAGATATGTTCACCACTCTGTGCATCTGGCTTTATGTGGGAACTGGGGAATCAAATCTGGGTTGTTAGTCTTTGAAGGCAAGAGCCTTAACCGCTGAGACATCTCTCTTGCCCATACCATGAAATTCTTAATAAAGAATCGATAGATGAATTCTTCCTTCATTTGATAAATGGTGCTTTAGAAAATACCATCTGATAATCCTGCTTAAAGCAGAGCCCTGCAGGGGGGCAGGACTCCAGCTTTCACAGCATAAAAAAAAACAAACATGAAATCCAAGGTGGGACATTTGGGGTTCAAGGTGAAATTAGTGATCATATTTCCATTCTGGAAATTCAAAAATAAATAGTCCATTATTATTAGATTTAGTGAGAGTTTGGCTTAGGGATGTTGAATTTGTATTCACATAAAAGTACCAAATTTCTGATTGCAAATATAAAGCAAAATATTGACGAGGTCTGTAGGGAAAATTAAACATTTTTGAGAGGCACTGAAGATTTAAACATATGACTAGAGAGGCTGAGGAAGATGGCCCAGTAAATAAAATGTTTGCTATACAAGCCTGATGGCCTGAGTTTGAATCTCCAGGACTTGCATAAAGCTGGACATGGTAGTGCGTGTCTGTAACCCCAGCATGCCTAAGTGAGATGGGAGGCAGAGACAGGAGAACCCCTGGAAGCTCTTTGGCCAGCTGTCCTGGTATATGTAGCAGTGAACAGTGAGAGAACCTGCCTCAAAACCAGGTGGAAGGTGAGGAATGACAGTTGTCTTCTGATCTCTGCACATGTGCCATAGCATGTACACATCTGCATTTAGAGAGAGGGGGGAAGAGGGAGATATTTAAAAAAAGGGAAAATATCTGGTAGCTCACGCCAAAGACAGAGGTCAACTCCAAATGAATAAGACACCCAGGGTTGCAGGTGAGCAATAGTGATCATAGTACTTCTGATGGTAATGTGGGTTGCCTAAAGATTTCAGGATAAGGAAAGATATTCTGAGAAGGAGCACTAATCACAATGAGCAAGAATGACAAAATTTGCTACATCAAAATGAAAAACTATTCATTAGAAGATAGTAGTTTTAGCCTGCTTTGTGTTTCTATTAAAAAACAAACAAAAACAATTGAGGCTGGGTCATTCATAAATCAAAGTGGTTTATTTGACTAGTAATTCTTGTGGCTAGAAAGTCCAGACAGTCCAGTGCTGATGTCCCAGTGAGAGCCCAGATTCACAAGATGGTGGAAGAAGCAGAAAGGGAGCCTGGGAGAAACAGAAGGGCCCAAACACATGGGAGTTTGTAACACTCTCTCTTTCTAGAAGAAACCCACTGGCAAGAGTCCCAGGTAACTTCTCCAGAGCAGCACTAATTCATTTATGAGGGTGAAGCCTTCAGGACCTAGTCAGCTTCCATGATGTTACATCTCTCTCTCTTTTTTTTTAAAAAAACATGTTTTATCTATTTATTTTCAAGGGGAGGGATGGGGGAATATGATTGAGAATGAGAATGAGAAAGAATATGGGTTCCAGGACCTCCAGCCATTGCAAACAAACTCCAGATGCATGCACCACTTTGTGCATCTGGCTTTATGTGAGTACTTGGGGATTGAACTTGGGTCATTAGGCTTTGCAAACAAGTGCATTAACTGCTGAGCCATCTTTCCAGCTCCTAAATTCTATCTCTTCTAATCCAGGCTGACCTGGAATTTACTATGTAGTCTCAGGGTGGCCTTGAACTCATGGAATTCCTCTTACCTCTGCCTCCCAAGTGCTGGGACCTAAGTTCTATCTCTTAAAAGTTCCCCACCTCAGCACCACCACATGAAGACCTTGCTTGCAGAATAAGAACCTTCGGGGAACCAGCCACATCCAAACCTTAGCAATACTGTAAGGAGCACTCTATACACAAACTACATACATAGTGGGAAAGAGAAACACTGTAGCATGTGGACAGAGCTCCTAAAGTAAGTTGAAGATGAGGCAGTGCTACAGAGAGTGGGTCAGCTTGTACAGCAACAGCACAGAAGAATGTTGGACAAAAAAATACCACTGGGAGCGGGAAGTAAAGGCCACAGGTGGTCCAAACTGTACTCCAGATGCCACAATGACAGTGCTCAGAGAAGGCAAGCCCTGGTGAGGTTCTGCCCTACACAGTCCTGTGGAAGAATCCGCTGACATCTTGAGGCAGGTTCACACGTGTCCTCTTTGCAGAGCTTGTCATAGAGCAGGGCAGGAAGTGTGGGTGAACTGTCGTTTGTGCTAAGTGCTGGGGTTTCTCTTTGGCAGAGCAGGTGGGGAGCCTGGAGGATGTCCTGTTCTTCCCTCTAGTCACCCCATCCAGGCCTTTTTTGTGTGTGGTCTTCCTGACCTAGACATGTCTCTGATCCAGTGTCCCTGTCTGTCCCCAGAGCCCAAGGTGGTGTTTGCCAAGGAGCAGCCAGCACACAGTGAGGTGAAGGCCGAAGCTGGGGCCAGTGCCACGCTGAGTTGCGAGGTGGCCCAGGCTCAAACTGGAGTGACGTGGTTCAAGGATGGGAAGAAGCTGAGCTCAAGCTCGAAGGTGCGAGTGGAGGCCTCGGGGTGCACGCGGCGGCTGGTGGTGAAGCAGGCGGGCAAGGCGGATGCTGGGGAGTACAGCTGCGAGGTCGGGGGCCAGAAGGTCTTCTTCCACCTGGATGTCCCAGGTTAGTCCTTAACTCTTATATGGAGGTGATACAAGCCTAGCCAAAGGCCTGGACAGTGCTTGGTGCTTCTTCCACATGACTTCATCTCCTAATGTCTCCCCTACTTACCTTTTATTTCTGTATCCACTGTGTGACAAGAGTCTGGCAATGAAGGGTATATTAGTTACCTTTCATGTTGCTGTGACCAAGTACCTGACAAGAAGCAGCATTGGAAGGAAAGGTTTATTTTGGATTACTGTTTTAAGGGATACAATACATCGTGGCAGGGAAGAGCAATAAGATGATTGTGGTCACATTGGATCCTCAGTCAGGAAAGAAAGCAAACAGGTCTGGGGCCAGGCTACAAAACTTGAAGGCTCACCTCCAGTGACCAAATTCCTCCAGCAAGGCTCTACCTCCTAAAGGTTGCACAACCTTCCCAGTGTCACCAGTCAGGAACCTATGGAGGACATTTCACATGCAAATCACATGGAGAGGTTTGTAGATAATGCAGGGGCTGAATCCATACACGTCATGAGTTGTGTTTCCGTGTAACAATGCTTGCCGCTTCTGCTCAGCACCTGTTAAAATCCACAGGTGGTCCATGGCATTCCAGACACTGGCTTTATCTGTTGCATGGGGCTGAGGTAGACCAGATGTTCCTTACCTGAGGGGGTTGGAACTGTTCAAATTTTCATTCTCTTGGACATTCTACTCTCTATGCTTATGACTCTTGATTCTCTATTGCATGAACACTTAGCACAATGTAAATTAAAACTTCATTGCATTATCTGTACAAATGGATAAACAGGGAGTTCACAGATATGTGCTGTGATGTTTGTGAGGTTCACAGTATTGTTTTTCCCTGTTAGTCACATTCTTCCCCCAACTAGTCCTCTTTTTGCTTTTATGTAATACATGTATGAATATATTTTATACACTGATACATATGACATGGAATTATATACCCATATTGATACATGGTTAAATCTAGACTGTACATGAGAGTAAACATTATACTTGCTTTTCTTCCCCCTTTATCTTCTCCCTTGCTTTCTTGCTCCACCCGTTAGACATCTTCTTCTGCCTGTATTTTCATGTCTCATGTGTGTACATATTTTTTAAAAATCCAGTTTTTTACATAGGAGTGAAAACATACAATACTTATCTTTCTGTGTCTATCTTATTTCACTCACCATAATCAACTACATTTGTACCTATTTTCCTCCAAATTACATTACTTCATTCTTCCTTACATCTGAATAAAATTACACACACACATATACATATATATAACATTTTCTTTATTTGCAATTTGTTGCTGGCTAGTTTCATATCTTGGCTATTGTGAATATTTTAGCAGTAAACATGTATATACATGTATCTCTATAATATATGGACTTAGATTTCTTCAGGTATATACCCAGGAGTGTTATAGCTGTATCACATGGTAGTCCTATTTTTAGTTTTGGGAGAAACCTCCACACTGATTTCCTGTGACTGCAGAAGTAAGTTACATTTCCACCAGCAGTGAATAAGGGCTCCTTCCCCCCCCCACACTTTCACCATTATTTATTGTCATTTGCATTCTTGATGGTGGTTATTCTGACTAGGTGACAGAATTTCAAAGCAGTTTTAGGTTACATTCCCATGCCTAAGAATGCTGAATATTTTAAATGTATTTATTGATCGTTTGTGTTTCTTCTTTTAATACTTCTCTATTCAGTTCAATTGCCCATTTATTGATTGGCTGATTTGATTTTGTTTTGATTTCTTTTTTTTTTTTTTGGAGTTGGTAGAGTCTCACTCTAGCTCAGGCTGATCTGGAATTCACTATGTAGTCTCATACTGGCCTTGAACTCACAACAATCTTCCTACCTCTGCCTCCCAAATGCTGGGATTAAAGGTGTATGCCACCATTCCCTGCTTGTCTTAATTTTTTGAGTTCTTTATATATTCTATACATTAATTCCATGTCAGATTTATAATGGGCAAGTTGTCTCCCATTCTGTAGATTTTGCCTTCACTCTGCTGATAATTTCCTTTATTGTGCTGATGCTTCTTTATTTTAAACATTCCTGTTTATCAGTTTTGCTACTGTTTCCTGAGCTCCTGGAGTACGTCTCATAAAATGTTTGCCTATGCCTAGAAGTTTTCTCCTAGAAGTTTTAAAGTTTTAGGTTTTACATTAAGGCATGTTAATCAATTTTCCATTGATTTTTATGCAGGCACAACATATTATATTAGTTACTTGTTGTTATGACCAAATTCCTGACAGGAAGCAACTTAAGGAAGGAAAGGGTTTACACTGGCTTATAGTTACAAGGAGCTACATTCCATTATGGTGGAGAAGGCATGGCAACAGAAGCAAGAGGCTGGCTCCTCACATTACAGCTTGAGTCAGGTAGCAGAGAACAAATAGGAAGTGGGGCCAGGCTATAAAACTTCAAAGCCTGACTCCTGACTCACTTCCTCTAGCAAGGCTTTACCTCCTAAAGGTTCTTCAACCGTCCCAAACCAGCATCTGGGGGGACCAAGTGTCTAAACACTTGAGCTTATAGGAGACATTTCACATTCAAATCACAACAGATAGGGACCTAGTTTCATTCTTCTACATGTGGATAATCTAGTTTCCCAAATACCATATATTAAAGGGGGCAGGCGTCTTTTCCCAGTGTATGTTTTTGGTCTTTTGTCAAAAATCAGGTAGCTATGTGAATTTCTTTCTGAGTCCTTCTATTCTGTTCTGTTTTGTTTTATTCCCTATTCTATCCTATCCTATCCTATCCTATCCTATCCTATCCTATCCTATCCTATCCTATTCTTCTATTTGCCTGCACATCTCTTTTGGTATTAGTACCATGCTATATTTTTTACTATGGCCTTGTAGTATAATTTGAAATCAGTTATTGGGATGCCTCCAACATTGCTCTTTTAAAAAAATATTTTTATTTGTTTATTTTCAAGCAGTCAGAGACAGAAGAGAGATAGACAAAATGGGTGTGCCAGGGCCTACAGCCATTGCAAATGGACTCCAGGTGCATGTGCCACTTTGTGTATCTGGGTCTACATGGGTACTGGGAATTGAACCTGGGTCGTTAGGCTTCATAGGCAAATGCCTTAACTGCTGAGCCTTTTATCCAGCCTCCAACATTGCTCTTTCTGCCTAGGATTGTTTTGGCTATTCCAAGTCTTTGTGCTTTCACATGAATTTTAGGATTTTCCCCCCAAGCACTGTGACAAATGTCATTGGAGTTTTGGTGATGATTGCCTTGAATCTGTAGCTCACTTTTGGTAATACAGCCATTTCATTAATGTAAATTCTGCTGCACCATGAGCATGGGAAATCTTTTCATCTTCTAATGTCTTTACTTATTTCTTCTGTGTTTTAAGGTTTTCATTGTAGAGGTGGTTCACTTTATTCATAGGTTTTATTATTTTTGGTATGTGTGTATGGTGTGTGTGCCCAAGCATCTATGGAGGCTGGGGTTTGACATCAGGTGCCTCCCTCTGTTGCTCTACACTTTAGTCTCTGAGACAGAGTCTCTCTCTGAACCTAGAGCTCATTTATTCCACTAGACTAGCTAGCCAGTAAGTCTTAGGGATTCTAATGTTTATTCCTCCCCAGAACAGGAATTACAGGGGCTTGTCACCTTGTCTGGTATTTTTACATGGTTAGTGTACTCTCATCTCCTTCCTGATTTTAGAGAGAACATTTCAGTCTTTTTTTTTTTCACCATTTAGTGTTCCATGAGCTGCTGAGAAGAATGTAAAATTCTGTGGAGTTTGGATGGAATGTTCTGTAGATGTCTGTTTAGTCCATTTGATCTATGGTGTTATTTAGCTCCATTGTTTTCTGTTTAGATGATCTGTCAACTGACAACAGTGGAGTAGTAAAGTCACACGTTATTATTGTGTTGGGATTTATTTCTGATTAGGTTTTGCTTTATTAAATGTGGTGCACCTGTGTTTGGTGAATATAAGTTTATGATTGTAATATCCTCTTGTTGAATTGTTCCCCTGATGAGTATAAAGTGGCTTTCTTTATCTCTTATGATTACTTTTGGTTTAAAGTCCTGTATGTCTTTAATGATAATATCAGTTTTGAAAATAGCAAATGGTTGGGACCTGTTTTCAGATCCAGCCTATTAAACTGTGTCTTTTTATTGGGAAATTGAGCTCATTGATATTCAGTGTGTGAGTTAATCCCTGTTGTGTTGAAGATTTTATGGACTGTGGAATTTTTTTATCTTCATTTGCTTTCACAACTTTTCTAGTTGTTTTCACTTTCCTGTCTCAAGTTCTTGAGTATGTTTATTCTTCAGGCAAAATACTTTGTCCAATATTCTCTGTAGGGCTGACTTAGTGCTCATATATTCATATAGCTGGCTTTTATTGTGGAAAGTTTTTCTTTTTCCTTCTGTTATGAGGGATAATTTGCTGAGCATAATAGTTTGGGTTGGCAGCTATGGTCTTTCAATATTTGAAATTATTGTGGCTATTGTCTCATTACTGGAACAAAATATCCAGCTGATGGAAGGAAAGGGTTTACTGATGGGAGGAAAGGATTTATTTTGGCTTACAGTCTTGAGGGGAAGTGTTATAGTCAGCTACATGCTGCTGGGATGAATCTCTAAACCAGGCACAATTTTGGGGAGGAAAGTATCTATTGAAATAACAGATCTAGGGGAAGTTCCAAAAATGAAGGAGGCTGGCCCCCTTTCACAGATCCAAGCAGAGAGAGACAGAGGTCCAGCACCTCCAAAAGTAAGCAAACAACTGTAACACTGTAACTCACAAAACAGCAGGACTGTCAGACTTGATTTCCAGCTGCTCTTTTGCATATGTATCCCTAGAATTTTGCATCCAATTTAGAAATACCTCAGGGCCAGACCCCAGGATACCAGGCCAAAGTGACACCTCTTCCAGCCAGAAGGCTGGAGACAATTCACAATTATCATAAAACTTTGATTCTATTGGGGGACATCTATTCAAACTACCATAAGAAGCTTCATGATGACAGGGTTTAAGCATGACATGAGCAGAGGCTGGATATCACCTTTGCCCCCAGCAGGTGGAAAACAGCAGCAGGAGAGTGAGCTGAACACTAGCAAGAATGAGTTAGATATAACACCCCTAAGCCCACCCCCAACAACATACCTCCACCAACAAGGCCCCACCTCCCAAATTGCCATCAGCTGGGAACCAAGCATTAATAGCATATGATTTTATGAGGGCCATCTGATTCAAACCATTATATTGTCTGTGCTTTCTTGGAATTCATTCAGGCATTTGTTCTTGTCCTCTTTGAATTCACACAGATGTCTCTTGAATTCTTTTAGTTGATTCTCTTATATTTCATTCAACCATTTGTCCATGTTCTCTTTAAGTTTTTTTGCATATTCTTACCATAATTGAATTTTGAAATACTTTGCCTGGAGTTTCCTCATTCTCATTACTATGGGAGTAGGCATTCTTGGTGGTGAGATCTTGCCTTGGTTTCTTGTATTATTTGTTTTGTGTTGGAGTTTGCCCATCTGAAAATAATATCTTCATCTTGCCAGAATGCAGGATTAGCAGCTCCACTGGGGCCCTGTGTTGAGTGGCCTGATCTGTCTTGCTCTGGGTGGGGATATGCCAGAAGTCTACTTACAGGTCTGTGCTGGGCCTTGGGATGAGCTTATAACACTGGTCTTTAGGGACCTGGGACCTGAGTAGCCTTGTTCTGGGTAGGTATGGGTGGGCAGTCTACATAGGTGTCTGGGCTGTGTGCATGGGGGAGCAGGACCAGAGCCAAACAACCTAGTCTGCTCTACTCTGGGCAGGTGCAGGAGGGTGGTCCATATTTGTGACTGGTTTGGGTATAGGGGGTCACTCACCTGGGACCTAAGTGGCCCAGTCCACCTTGCTTTAGGAGGTCTTGTGCAGGCAATTTACACGTGGGTATGTATGATATTTTTGTTTATTTTTATTTTTTTATTTATTTATTTTTGGTTTTTCTGAGATAGGGTCTCATTCTAGCCCAGGCTGACCTGGAATTCACTGTGTAGTCTCAGGCTGGGCTCAAACTCACAGCAATCCTCCTACCTCAGCTTCCCAAATGCTGGGATTAAAGGCATGCACCACCACACATGGCGGTTGGGGGGGGGAGAAAGAGAGAGGGAGGGAGGAAGGGAGGGAGGGAGAGAGACTGGGCATACCAGGGCCTCTAGCCACTGCAAATTAACTCTAGACACATGCTCCACTTTGTGCATTTGGCTTTATGTGGGTACTGGTGAATTGAACTTGGGTCATTAGGCTTGCAGGCAAATGCCTTAACCACTGAGCCATCTCTCCAGCCCTGTATGATTTTTTAATGTGTTGTTGAGTTTAATTTGTATGTGTTTTATAGAGAATTTTGCATTAGTATTTATCAGGGAAATTGGTCTATAGTTTCCTTTATTGTTGCTGTAGCTTTGTCATGTTTTGTTCAGGGCAAGCACCTTTAACTGCTGAGGCATCTTTCCAGCTCCTTGTTTATTCTGTTTTTAAAAATTACTTATTTATTTATTTGCAAGCAGAGAGAGAGAGAGAGAGAGAGAGAGAGAGAGAGAGAGAGAGAGAGAGTGAGAATATGGGCATGGGCATGCCAGGGTCTCCAGCCACTGCAAATTGACTTCAGATGCATATGCCACCCTGTGCATTTGGCTCTATATGGTACTGGGCAATCACTCCTGGGTCATCAGGCTTTGCAGTCCAGTACCTTAACCACGGAACCATCTCTCCAGCTCCCTTGTTTATTCTTTATTGATGAATGACTGCAGTATTTCCTTGACCTTGCCATTCATCTCCAATATTCTTTCATCTGCTTTATCTCGTTCACATGTGATGCTATTGTGTTTTTATTTGATTAGTTTTTCATTTCAATCTTCCTGCTGAATTTTCTATCCATGTTGCTAATTTCTTCTTTACATACTGAATTCATTTCTTTACTTCCTTCCTTGGCTTGTTTGTTTCCTCTTTGAAGTCATCAATCATTTTTACAGGTAGACTATTGAATTCTTTGTCAAACCTTTCAACCATTTCAACATTTTTGGATTTGATATTTGAGAAGTTGCGGTTTTTGGAGCTGTTGTGTTGCCTTAACCTTTTCTTGTTTGTTTTGTTTCTTGTTGTGATTTACATCTTTTGGTTTGGATATCTCCTCTGGTTTTATTCAGGGATATTCATAATGAGCAGCCTATTTTGAAGGCTCAATTCCCAGTACCAGTCAAGGAGGAGAAAATAAACCACCATAATACCAACAATACCATATCAAAAAAGATATAGAAATACATTTAAAATCAGTTAAAGCCAATGAATACCCCACAAACTACTGTGGGAGAATCTGTTCTTTCAAAATTCACTTGGCATTAAACACCCTGCTACACTCTTCACTAGGGCTATCTGACCTGCTTTTTAGATGAAGCTTCTGTTTTCCCTTCCCTACTGGTGAGCCATGGCAGGGACTCTGTACTGTTTACTCCTTTTTGCTGTGCTGCCCTTGTGTTTCTCTGTACTTTTCATGTGTCCCTTTTTGATTTTTGATACTCTTCCACTCTTTCTCTTTGGAAGAGACTCTATTCTTTGTTATCGTGACTCCTCTTCTTCACTCTCACAAAACAAATCTTGTTTCCATTTAGTGCTAAGTTAGAACAGTCTGCATTTGCATTCCCTTTGTTGTTTGTTTTATAAATTTATACATGAAAAGCTGGGGGTGGTGGTGAGTCAGTTGGTGGTGTGCTTCAAGCATGCATCAAGTCCTGGGTAAAAGCTGCTGGAGAAAATGGGTGTCATAATGCATCCTGATTATCCCAGGCAGGAAGCTCAGATGTTCAGGGTCCTCCTCCACTCCATAATGAGTTTGAACTAGCCTGGGATACATCAAACCCTGTTAACACTTTACACTAAATATTAGCAAACTCTATTCAGCAATTTATCAAGGTGGTAATAGAGTTAGGCATCATAATCCCAGCACTTGGGAAGTTGAGGCAGGAGGGCCTGGGCTGTGTAGCAATGCTCTGCCTGAAAAAGAAGGTAACCATATATTTTGACAAAAGTCAGGAAGGAATGCAAGGCTGTTTAACAGATTGAAATAAAAAATATGATTAACAACTAACTGGAGAGTAAAAGAATTTGGTGAAGTATCATACATCCCAAAGAAATTCTTGCTAAAATTTAACATCAATTTATGTCATACAAGTCTTAGGAAACCACAAATAAAAAATTCTTCCTTAATTAAGAGTGGTGATGAAGAAAAATCTAGCTAACATCACACCTAAGTTGAAACCTTGAAAGTGTTGCTCTTGAGTTCAAGAACAAGACAAGGAAGCCAACATTGCAACTTTTACTCAGCATTGGACAGCATTGCTAGCTGAAAAATACATAAAAAATATAACAGGAAAAATCACAAGTAGAACTCACACATGATGTAATTATCAATGTAGAATTCTCCCTTAAACTTTTAAATTTAGAGAGTTGGGAATGATCTCTAGATAACAGATAGCATATAGAAAACCCTTCTATGTGTGCATACTGGAACCTCTCAGGTGCTAGTAAATGACATTTTTAGTTGTACATTAATGTCCAAAGTATTAGATCACCAGTTCCAAGTCATGTAAGACATGTTTAGTCATTTTATGTGTGGAGTTATTAAACGTTGTAGAGAGACAGAAAGAAATAAAAATAAATGGACATCTGGATGAGCCACGGGTGCTCACCTTAGTTAAAGTGCAAAGCACACTTCTCTCCAGGTGTGAGAGTATCGACCAGGTAAATCAGCCAAGCTGCTTCTGAAGAACTCGTGGACATTTGCTACATGAGATGTCAAGACCCTTAAAAGGCTAATAGAAGTAGACCAGAACAATTGATCAATGAGCTCAAAGCAGCCTGTGTAGAATCAGGTTGGTCATCTGCCTCTTCCCCCTACCCTGTTAAAGAGAAAGGGGATGGTCTTTCCAATAGCAATGCAAAGACCAGCCACCATAGAGGAAAGTAAAACAGTACTGGGTATCCACCTTATCACCAGAGAACCAGTTGCTGGTGGGTGAGAGCCCTCAAAGTAAAGGTTAAGTAGGAGCTTTCAGGCATCACAGGCTATGTAACAATTTCAGGTAATAGCAGATTCTTGACCAGGATATACTGCATTAGCCACAAGTCAAGTGAATAGATTTGTCTGCCATTGAACTAATAGGTTGATCCTTCAGAAGGCACCAAAATGTTGAAGAAAGAGCCTACGAGGGAAGGCAGTTATGACAAATATAAACAACCAACATTTTAGTGGGGATTTATATAAGCAGCTCTTAAAAGGAATATAAAAAATTCTAAAAATTCTAATTCTAAAAAATTCTAATTCTAAAAAATTGGGTAAAACAAATGAGTGACAGCACAGAGGACTACACACTGATGGTCAGAGACATAAACTCTAATGTTGGGACCAGGCAAGAGAAGGCCACCAGCTGGTCCAGGCTCTGCTTGAGGTGAGGCAATAATGATGCTGAGAACAGACAAGAGTGTGGAGCCTGGGGGACACTCAGGGCCAGTGAGAGTGTGCCCTGCACAGTCCTAGGGAGACACTTCATTGTCACTGAGGGACAGGTGCACATGTGTCCTGACCGCAGTCCCTCTCTGAAGAAACCTTACACAGAGACCCTGTTACCACATCCCTTGGAACAGTCCCTGCAAGTGTGACAGGATGTGTAAATGAACTGTGATTTGTGCTGCTTCTGGATGCAGTGAGTGCAGAACCTGGAGGACATTCTGCCCTCCAGCCACCCTCTCCATCCTTCTTTCCCTGTGTGGACTCGCTGACAGTGTCTCTGACACTGTGTTCCCATCTGTCCCCAGAGCCCAAGGTGGTGTTTGCCAAGGAGCAGCCAGCACGCAGTGAGGTGAAGGCAGAGGCAGGGGCCATCGCCACGCTGAGCTGTGAGGTGGCCCAGGCTCAGACGGAGGTGACATGGTTCAAGGATGGGAAGAAGCTGAGCTCAAGCTCCAAGGTGCGCGTGGAGGCCTCGGGGTGCACGAGGCGGCTGGTGGTGCAGCAGGCGGGCAAGGCGGATGCTGGGGAGTACAGCTGCGAGGCCGGGGGCCAGAAGGTCTCCTTCCACCTTGACATTCCAGGTCAGTTGTTTAAGGACATTAACTTTGCTTGTTTGGTCAAGATGCTGAGACCACTGTTGAAGTGGAGCTCACCTCTCTAGACCGCTCAGCTTTCACACTCTGTGTTCCCACACAAGGCCGTGGGAGCAGGAATAGAAAGGGTGTGGCTGGAAGGCAGGTGGTGTCCTTGTTCCCATGTGCCGGCATTTCATCACATGCTTCCTGTTACTTCCCAGAGCCTCGGTGTTATGTCTTGGTGTCCAGGGCTGTCCCAGGCTGCACATGGTGCTTGGGGCTGGGGTAGCGCAGCTGTGTCTCTCTAGGCTGTGTGAATGTCCTGTTGAGTGCCTGATAGGACCTGTATTTCCTCATCTAGCAATGCCTGTGTATTCTTGCTGGTGAGTAGTGCTAGTGCTTCCATGTGTGTGTGTGTGTGTGTGTGTGTGTGTGTGTGTGTGTGTGTGTGTTCATATATAAACGTATATACATATGTTTTCTATAATATATATATTGGTGATGCATTTTATGTAAACCACTGTAGGTTAAACAAAAATATCTAAAATATTTTTTAAAATATTTTATTTATTTGGAAGGAGAGAGAGAGAGAGTGAATAGGTGTACCAGGGCCTCCAGCCACTGCAAATGAACTCCAGATGCATGTGCCCCTTTGTACATCTGGCTTTCTGTGGAGACTAGAGAATCAAATCCTGGCTTCTAAAATTTTAGAAAATTATCAAGACAAACTGTTCATGTGCATGTTAAATCTTCAAAATCCAATGTATGTTTTATAAAGCACATACTGCTTTTTTATTGGCATATGTTAGCTCTACATACCCATGGGTTTTATTATGGCATCTTAATGCCTGTGCATCCTGTATTTTTAATCACATCTGCCCCACTTCCCCCTCATTTTCCTCTCCCTTTCCTGTTGCTGCTCCCTTCTCTCTTGCAGCCAGTCTCCCTTCTACTTCCATGCCTTTTTATAATAACGGAGGATAATTTGACTACCTAATTACAGTTGGAATAATCTTACAACAAAACCTGGTTTATCATAGTTTTAGGTGTCTGGACATCCTTCCTTATTTTCCAAGTCCACGCTTACTGTGTTGCAGTGTCTGTGTGTAGAAGAGAAAGAGCAGTGCGCAGTGGATTTGCTCTGGAGACTAGATCGCTCCTTTGAAGGCAGCTGCTTTCCAGTGGCAAGTTAGAATGTCAGTGCGAGCCTTCTCATTGGAGTTTGATTTAGAAAATAAGTAGCGTATGGGATGTCTCCACTGTTGAGACATGAGCTCCTCTAGTGGCATTCTCTGCCCACACTGCCTCATTTATGTCACAGAATTTCCTAAGAGTTTATCTGTCTGCTCTTCCCTGGCTGCCAGACAGCAGTCTGACGCATGTTCATCTCCCTTCACTGAATTGACTTAATATCAAGTTGCAGTGGCTGAGAACCTGTACTACCTCTGGGTGCCACCAGAGAACACTTTATAATCCCATCAGTACAAAATGGTTTGGGAATGTGTGAAGACACTGAACACTGGAAGCCAGCAAACAAAAACCTCCCTTTGAATCTTTCCTAGATATTATTTTATTTGAAGAGCATGTGTTATATTACTTCATGGTAATAGTTTAAAAAGCTATGAACATTTGGCCATTTCCTAGAAATCAAAAGTGGCACAAGGGGGGGATGGAGAGACAGAGAGATGGCTTAGCAGTTAAAGCATTTTCCTGCAAAGCAGAAGAACCCGAGTTTGATTCCCAGGTACCCATGTAAAGCCAGATTGATACACAAGGTGGTGCACATGTCTGGAGTTCGTTTACAGTGGCTGGAGGCCCTGACATGCCCATTCTTTCTATCTACCTTTCTTTCTCAAATAATAAATAAATAAATAGAATAGAATAGAAAATATTTAAAAAGTGGCACAAGGGGCTGGAGAGATGGCTCAGCAGTTAAAGGTATTTGACTGCAATCCTGCCACATTGAGTTCAATTTCCCAGCACCCACAAAGTGGCACACGTGACTATAATCCCAACGTGCCTATGGCGTTGGGAGGTTAGAGCCAGGAGAATCCAGAAGTTCATGGCCAGTTAGACTGGTGCACACTCAGTGACAAAAACAAGGAAAACCCTGTCTCAAGCAAAGTGGAAGGAGAAGACAAACACCCCAAGGTTGTTCTCAGACCCCACAAGTGTGCTGTGGCAGTGCGTACCCATTCACACACAGCATACACATCTATCCACACACATATATAATGACAATAAAAAAGTGAGCCGGGCGTGGTGGCGCACGCCTTTAATCCCAGCACTCGGGAGGCAGAGGTAGGAGGATCGCCATGAGTTCAAGGCCACCCTGAGACTACAGAGTGAATTCCAGGTCAGCCTGGACTAGAGCGAGACCCCACCTCGAAAAACAAACAAAAAAAGTGACACAGGAAGAAGTAGAAATGATTTATTTTTGTGTGTGGTGGGTGTATGCACTTGTATGTGTTGATATGGCTTCCCATGTGTGTGCAGAGGCTAGAGGAAAACATTGGGTTTCCTCCTCCATCACTCACTTGACTGTTTTTCTTTGAGAAGAATTTCCTTATAGATTCCAGAGCATTCTGCTTTTTTATGAACTCCAATAATTTTCCAATCTCTGCTCTCCACAAGACTGGAACTACAGATGTGAGTGGCTATGCCCAGCTGTTTACATGAATTCTGTCAGTGTGGGGCTCACTTTTGCTCTCTTGATCATGAGAAGTGTTCTTAACTGCTGAGCCATCTCTCCAGCCCCAAGAAGTAGAAATTTTGAACAGTCCTAAAGTCTTTTTAAAACATCCTCATTAAAAAATTCTTATCATAGACAAAGATGTCAGTCCAGGGGATTACTGGCAAATCGTATCAAACATCCTTATTAGTTCTGGTGTTTTGTTGCACAGTGGGATGAATATAGCTGATAATTAAGTGCTTTGCATTTCAGAATAGTCCTAAGAGGATCTTAAGTATTCACACCACAAATGACAAACACTCGAGACAACTGATGTACTAATCACCCTGATTTGATGACAACGTAGACATGTATTGAAGCATCACCTTGAACCCCATAAGTATATGTGGTTGTTTGTTGAGAAAAATGAAAAAATTATTCTGTTTTCATAGAGATTCTTTTAAATAGCAGACAAAGGAAAATACTCTTCCAATATACCCTCCGAAGAGTCTTCTGTGTCAACACAATATGGACACTCTGACACATGACAAGGAACACGACTAGAATTAAATTCACCAGCCAGTCTTTATGGACATCAAGGGAACATACCAGCAAGGTGCTCAGTAATAGATGTAGGACAGTACATTGTCATTGATGAATCTAGAATTCATGATGGATAACATTCAGCATCCGTTTATGTCATGAAGTTCTTAATACCACAATACCATATATAGAAGTATGTTTAATTTGATAAATACTACAAAAATCATGCCATGTAACATAACATTTAAAAAGATGTCCTTAAAAGATTTGCATCTGAGATACGGAAGGACACTGGGAAGCCCATCATCACACTTCCACCTGACACTGGGCAGTAGAATAAAATTTCAATAAAAGGAATACTAGCTGAAGAAAACATACGAGGCATCCCATATCATATGAAGGCCAATTAAAAAGATCCCAAAGATGAATTATTACACTTTGAAGACGATGTCTCTGACCTTTGTGTGTCCTCAACTGTTTCCAGAGCCCAAGGTGGTGTTCGCCAAGGAGCAGCAAGCTCACAAGGAGATGAAGGCGGAGGCAGGGGCCAGCGCCACACTGAGCTGTGAGGTGGCCCAGGCTCAGATGGAGGTGACTTGGTTCAAGGATGGGAAGAAGCTGAGCTCAAGCTCAAAGGTGCGTGTGGAGGCCTCGGGGTGCACGAGGCAGCTGGTGGTGCAGCAGGCGGGCAAGGCGGATGCTGGGGAGTACAGCTGTGAGGCTGGAGGCCAGAAGATCTCCTTCCACCTGGATGTCACAGGTCAGTGTTGAGACACTGTGTTAGCCTTGTGTGGGAGTGTGCGAATTTGGCTATGGCTTAAATTGATCCTGAGACTTTCCCATTAAATACTGTCTCAGTTAATTTCATCTCCATGACTGGGCCAAGCCGTATTGGTGGCCCATGCTCAGCATGGCCAGCCCCTCACCTTGTGTATCTTAGGTGATGTTTCCTGTTGTGTCCTGTTCATACTCACATTCCCAGAAGCAGTGCTCCATGGTCCTTTGGTCCTGATAGGCATAAAGGCTCAGGTGAACAAGTGTCTCCAGGGTCTCTCCTACAGCTCTGTATTGTCAGACCCACTTCCGCATGAGAATTTTTTTTTTTTCTTTTCTAGATAGGGCCTTGCTCTAACCAAGACTGACCTGGCAAAAACTCTGTAGTCCCAGACTGGCCATGAACTCACAGTGATCCTCTTACTTCTGCCTCCTTAGTGCTGGGATTAAAGGTGTGCATCACAATGCCCAGCCATGAGATATTTTGCATTTTTTAATCTGGAGAGATTTCTGTTCATTTTTAGTCAGAGTGGGGAAATTTCAGCCACTCGATGTTATTTACACTATGTCCACACTGAATATAGGGCTACCAGGGTTCAGTTAGGTGTTCATTTTCTCATAGGTACAGATGTTCTGCCTTATTTCATGGCATAACTAGACCCATGTTTTGTGCAGGCTTGTGCAAAGCACACAGGGTTTGCAGTGGCAGATATGTACGATTCCAAGTATGTGTGAGCCTACACATCCTGTTTTCATTGTGTTCAGTGAGATTGGGATCACACCCAGGGTCTTGCACATGCTAGACAAGACAAGCACTGTGCCACTATGATTACCCAGTCAAAGCGCATATAAGAATTACTGTTGGAATTTATTTATAGGTCTAGAGATAGTAAGGAGTAAGTAGCTTACAGACTTTGCGCACTTTGCCGTCAAGTGGTATTTATGGTGTTTCACTAATGATTCTGTATCTCTGAACTCAGGACCTCCTGCTTTTACAGCATCATTCTTTTCCTTTTAAGCCTTGAATTGAGTTAGTGTTGGCTGTGGTCCCACTATGACACTTCTGTGTCACCACATAGCAGTTGATGTGTCAGCGCTGTTGAACATCCTTCCTTGGAAAACCCACAATGCTCCCAGATTAGAAAGCTTTCTGACTGCCAATAGGACACCACAAGTCAAAAATTCCACACCATGAAACCCTTTCATGCACAAAATTATTTAAAATATTACATAAAGCCAGGTATGATGGATGGCACATGCCTTTAACCCAGGCTTTGGGAAGCAGAGTGAGTTCAAGGCCAGCCTAAGACTACCGAGTGAGTTCTAGATCAGCCTGGGTTAGAGTGAGACCCTACCTCAAAACAAAGAGAAATTACACAGGCTCTGTGTCTATGATGTATAGGAAATGTAAATAAATTTTGTGTTCTATCCTCATGAAATTTAAATATTTCAACAAATATGAAATCTGAAATACTTGAAACACTTTGCCTTTGAGAGCAGGAACACAAGGAAGCTGGGTATAACCAACCATGTGGCAAACATTGTGTTGCACAGTTAGGAAGAATATAAAAAAAAGGTAAAAGTTTTTTTTAAAAAGCACAGGTGATACAATTCATCCAAAGGATAAATTAATAGGCTTAGTAAACTGAGTTGAGAGAGAATACTGTATATAAAAACCAATATTTAAAAAAAAAACATTGAGAGATGGCTTGGTGGTTAAAGGTGCTTGCTTGCAAAGCCTACACCCTTGGTTTAATTACCAAGCCACCCATGTAAGCCAGATGCAAAAAGTGGCTCAAGCATCTGGTGTTAATTTGTAGTGGCAAGAGACCCTGGCACTCCCCACATGCAGAAATAATATATATGTATTTAAAAAAACCTTTACAATATACTAGCAATGAACAATTTGAAATTGAAAGTTTAAAAATTTCCCGTGGCTTCAACAGTGTTGTGTTTATAATTCTAAGCCCAGTCTAAGCTGGCTAGTCTCTGTGTGGATGGAGTACAAAGCACTTTGAGAAATTGCAAGATCAACATGAATGCTTAGAATTATATGGAAGCATCAAAGATGTCGAGTCCTGATCACTGTCCTTGCAGATTTGTGCTTTGCAGTGCTGTGGGGGCAGAGTGAAAGTGACAAGTGGATTGTGAAGGCCAAGTACAGCCAGTAAGGAGAGCCATTGTGAGCATCTGCTGTACGAGGTACCAGGACAGTCACAGAGCTATGGTGCTTTGTTACAAAACAGAATTATAGCAAATTGGGTTTGTGGATTTTGGTTGGTTTTAGTCATGATTCTAGAATCTGTCAGCAATCTAGCCCAAGGATGGTTCAGAATGCTTGGCCCCAGCACATGGTGGGGGTGGCTATGTCTTCAGTCAGAGAAAAAAAAGTGCCATACAGAAAAGAGAAGTGCGGTAGAGACTGCCTGATTGGTTAAAGCTGTTGTGCATCTTATCTAAACATGATTAGAACGGTTGCCTATTTGTTACAAGAATAACTTACTTAATAACTTACTTGTCTGTCAATGTCAAGATAGGTTAGAGTTCATTTCCTACAAAGGACCCTGAAGGCCAAATTTAATTCGATTTAACATATTAAGACAATAGGGTCTCAATGCAGAAACAATGAAAATATAATGGAGATATCTAGTGTAAAAAGAGGCTTGAACATAAAACACAACCCCAGTCACCATTCCACCCCCTTTAGTCTTCCCACATCTGTACAAGGTGTATGGAACGGATGTCATTTACACAAACAGTGCATTGAACACTTAACTGTATGGGAAATAGCAAAAAACTAGACCCATAATTTATACCATATGAGTTGACTCAAAACATGTTAGAGATAAAGGGTTTAAAAGTGAAGGCCAGGCATGATGGCACATGCCTTTAGTCCCAGCACTTGGGAGGGAGAGGTACGAGTATCACTGGTAGTTTGAGGCCTCTCTGAATTCACATGGTGAATTCCAGGTCAACCTGGGCAAGAGCAATGCCCTACCTTGAATTTTAAAAAAAAGTGAAGCCATGAAAATTTAAGGTGACAGCAGATTGTGTGATAATGACTGCAGGGTGAGGACACAGCTCCTTCATGGAACCCAAGATGTGCTCACCAAAGCTAGACATGATGTACATATTTGGCCACATGAAAACTAAAAACAGACTCAGAACAATCTAAGACACTATGAAAAGATGGGAAAGAGAGATGTTTATGTCACAAATCATTGCCAGATCCATAGTGTACTACCATACAGTGAAGTCATGAGAGTGGATAAGAGAAAGAGAGTAATGGAGGAGTGAACAGAGCCTTGGATTGACACCCCAGAGAATGCACTTGGGTGGCTATGAAGATCAGAAGCTCTTTGTCATCAGGACCAGGCAGTAAGGGCCAAGGTGGTCCAAGCTCTGCTTTTGACACAGTTGCTACTGATGCTCAGAGCAGGCAAGAGTATGTGTTTTCTCAGCCCTGGTGAGAACATGCTCTGCACAGTCCCATGGAGACACTCCATGGTCACTGAGGGGAGGTGCATGTGTGTCACAAATTGCATATCTTTCCCTGAGGATCCTGAGGACTATCAAGGCATCCCCTCTAGAATATCCCCTACAGCAGGGCAAGATGTGTGGATAACTGTGGTTTTTGTGTTGAAAGAGGCTTCTGGGCAGCCTGATTACACAGAGCTGTCCTCTTAGTCATCCTGTTCGGGTTTTTCCCCATGTGGTCTTCCTATCCTAGATGATGCCTCTGACCCAGTATGTCCCTGTCTGTCTGTCCCCAGAGCCCAAGGTGGTATTTGCCAATGAGCAGCAAGCACGCAGTGAGGTGAAGGCAGAGGCAGGGGCCATCGCCACGCTGAGCTGTGAGGTGGCCCAGGCTCAGACGGAGGTGACATGGTTCAAGGATGGGAAGAAGCTGAGCTCAAGCTCGAAGGTGCACGTGGAGGCCTCTGGGTGCACGAGGCGGCTGGTGGTGCAGCAGGCGGACAAGGCAGATGCTGGGGAGTACAGCTGCGAGGCCGGGGGCCAGAAGGTCTCCTTCCGTCTGGATGTCACAGGTCAGTGTTGAGACACTGTGTTAGCTTTGTATGGAGGTGATTTGAGCAGGTAGGCAAGGCGGATGCTGGGGAGTACAGCTGCAAGGCCGGGGGCCAGAAGGTCTCCTTCCACCTCCATGTCCCAGGTCAGTGTTGAGACACTAAGTTAGCCTTGTGTGGAGGTGATGACTTGATCTTCCCTATGGCTGACCTGAGCTCCTTCTGCTATTTATCTCGTCACTTGTCCCCTCTTCATATCTTCCACATGCATGCTCATGGTGAGCTAGACACAGAGTGGGAAGGGAACCATGGGAGGGTCACACCCTTCTCGGATACCTTGAGAAGTGTTTCCAGGCAATAGAGCTTCATGTTTTCATCCCTGCCTAGTGATAGACCCCCCAAAGGTCCATCTTTGCAACTCAAGTGAGGCCAGGTGTCCTCACATGGGATGTGTACCCATGTTGCTTTGGATTTTGCTGGGCTTTCAGATGCATCCCGCGAATGCTTTCCCAGGTCAGAGCTCTTTAAGTGTCTCTGAGTCTGATGAGAGAAGATGTTGCCTCCCAATCACACTCAGAATTAACTCCAGATTGAATTTCAGGTCAGCCAGATTTCTGTATGGAAGCTCTTTCCTCCTTTCCCACAGAGATCTTTGTGCCTTGTGTGTGACAATGTCTGCATTAATGTCCTGTGGGACTGTCTGAGCAGAGAATCAAGAAGCACAGTGTTACTGGATGGTATCCTGTGACACACCTCTGAACTTTGGAGTTTTTTCTTCTAAGCAAGTCTTGTTTTTCTTTTACCTTCAGTCAGAAGGAGCAGCTTGAGTAATACCTCTTGAGTTGAACACTTTATAAGTTTTAGACATTTGAAGGATGGCGAAACCCATGCCCCATCTGCAAAATGCTAACATTTTACTGTTGCAGGAGAAACCCCTGCTGGGAAAGCAGACTCCTTCTGTAGTGTTTCCCCAGCATTTTGGGTATCTGCCACTTTCTGCCAGGATGACCACAGGTCCCTGAGCTGATGCTACTTTTTCAAGAGAGTTTAGCCTACATGGTGTACTGTAGTTTCTCACCCTTCACAGGAGTAATCACCTGGCAGTTTGGTATTGCATTGTATGAATGACTTGTTGATATGATCACCAAATGACTGACCTACTGAGGGTTGTTTTGACAGATGGTTTGAAGAGAATATGACAATTTTATGCAGGTAATTTTGGAAAGTTTTGAAAAATTGGATATTTCATTGAACATAACATCAAATCTTACATAAGAAAAAAACAGGAAATTGAATTTCACTAAAGAAGTGGAGCCTTGCTTTCAAGAATGTAGGAGACTTGTTCATCGTTTTATGGGTAAACTATGCAAAGTATTCTGGAAAGAAGTTATTCTGGGTTCATGGTGATTTTTCTGGAGAATGCAAATATATATACATATATATATTCAACTCAATTTATGCAGATTGTACAGGATTGATACTGAAATGACAGTGGTAAAATTTGAAACCATAGGCTAATCTCTTATGAATAAAGAAGTCAATGTCTATACAAAATATTGACCATATGCTAAGAGCATCGTACACTGGGATGAAGGTTACAATCTAGGAATACAAGGTTGTTTTAACATTAGAATTTAAAAGATAGTATAATTTATGACACTGAGATTAAAAGAATAAGTTGTGTATTTTTAATAAGTACAGAATAAAAGTGCTTGGTAAAATGTTCATATTAGATGTAGAAAACATGAATAAAAGAAGAATCTACTCATGTGAAAATATTTGTGTGCTGGTGGTGGGGCTCTGTGGTAGAGCCCTTACCTAGAATGCCAAGGCCCTGACACCACAAAAAACGAATAAACAAAAATCCATGGGAACCACAGCTACCCAAAGGAGACTTGATTTCATAAGGGTCCTTCAGAGAGTGGTAGGTGTCATGCTAGACGTGCATTTGTGGAACATTTCCCTTTTGTTAGGAGATTGCAAAGGGGCTTACTATTACAACCTATGTCCAACATTGAACCCCAAGGAGGAGGACAAATTAATGAAATAAAGTTTGCATCAAGAAACAGTTGTAACACCTTTATGTTGACAGACTGGCAAAAGGGAGAGGAAATGATGTCTTAACTGGCGTGGTGGCACATGCCTTGAATCACAGAACTTGGGAGGCAGAGGTAGGAGGATCATGGAGAGTTTGAGATCACCCTGAGACTACATAGTGAATTTCCAGGTCAGCCTGGGCTATAGCAAGACCCTACCTCAAAAAACTAAAACAAACAAAAAAAACTGTTATAACATTTCAACTATTATTCTTAGGATTTTGAGGTGGGGGTGTGTGGAAGGCTTATCATATGGGAACCATAGAAGAAATACAAATTAGCAGTCAGATAGGCATGAAAAACCCAGAAATGTTCCTGAGAACTGTCAAAGAAAAGTTCTTTCATAATATGTGAAAATTGACAAACTATTTCCAAGGTCCAAGTGGAGCCAAAGAATTCATGAAGAAAGGAAAAAAGAAACAAAGAAAGACAGATAGACAGATTTTTCAGTTCATCCCTGCAGGGACCAACTGTGATCGCATTGCCCCTGGAGCAGCCCCTGCAGCAGGGCAGGGTGTGTGGGTGAATTGGTTTGCTGAGACATTGGGTCTTCTCCCAGGCACAGCAGGTGCAGAGGCTGGAGACGTCCTGCTCTCCACCTACCCCATTCAGGTATTTCCCTGTGTAGTGGTCCTGACCTAGACAGTGTCTCTGACCCTATATGTCCCTGTCTGTCTGTTCCCAGAGTCCAAGGTGGTGTTTGCCAAGGAGCAGCCAGCACGCAGTGAGGTGAAGGCAGAGGCAGGGGCCAGTGCCACATTGAGCTGCGAGGTGGCCCAGGCTCAGACAGAGGTGACATGGTTCAAGGATGGGAAGAAGCTGAGCTCAAGCTGGAAGGTGCGAGTGGAGGCCTCAGGGTGCACGCGGCGGTTGGTGGTGCAGCAGGCGTGCAAGGCAGATTCTGGGGAGTACAGCTGTGAGGCCGGAGGCCAGAAGATCTCCTTCCACCTGGATGTGCCAGGTAGGTGTTAGTGTGGTCAGGGCAGGGATGCAGTTGATTGCAATGAGTCATGGCGGTAGTTGTGTAAGGCATCTGGTCACTTTGAGTCTGCAGTCAGAAAGCAGAGATAGATGAATGCTTGTGCTCAGCAGACTTTCCCCTTTTTCTGTTTTCATTCATTAGAGCAGCCCATATTAGAACCACCCACATTCAAGATGGGTCTTCCCTCAATTACATCTCTCCAGAAACTTCTTCACAGACACACCCAAAGGTGTAAATTAGCTGGTAGGATGTTCCCAGCTTCCCTCTTGGTCTAGCCCTCGGCTTCCCACATCCACCCCAACCTTTTCCAAGGGACACCCATGCTGTCCTCTTGGGTTGCCTCTTTGAACTACCAGTCTCCCCCTTAGGCCAGGGCAGTCTTGCTCTGGGCTGCTAGCTGACCATTCTCAGTGCTGTGTTCTGCCTGTGTGCTGAGGCCTCCCTGGAGATCAGGGCTTCTTGGCTTTTGAAGCTCTTCTTTAGACCATAACTACTGGCCTTCAGGCCTGTGGTCTCAGGTAGCTCTTAGTAGCCATACTGCATGATCCCTGGGACCCTAAATGATGACTCTTAGGTGACTTAAGTCCTTGTTGGCTGGACTGGGAGGTAGCAGCTAACTCTGTTGTTGGGCAATCACATACGATGGTCCCCTCCTTCATGTCTGTTCATCTCCCCCCAGAGCCAGAGCTTGAGCCTGAGCCCCAACTTCCAGAGAGACCCAGCCGCAGGGAGCCTCTGGTAGTCAGGGAACATGAGGACATTGTCCTGACCGCCATACTAGCCACACCCTCTGTGGCCACTGTGACTTGGCTCAAGGATGGCTTGGAGATTCGCCGGAGCAAGCGGCATGAGATCACCAGTGTAGAGAAGACACACACCCTGACAGTGAGAGGTGCCCAGGTACTGGACAGTGCCATCTATAGCTGCCGTGTGGGCACAGAGTTTCAGGACTTTCCGGTGCAGGTGGAAGGTACGTGGGGATCAGGGGTTGGCAGTTTTGGGTCTCCTTTAGGGTCCCTATGTCTGCCACAAGGATGACAGGCATTGTCCCACAGAAGGGCCCTGGTGGGAAGCTCAGGACACATTGGATATGTACTGGGTCTCACTGACATCCTCGTCTTCCTGCAGAGGTGGCTGCCAAGTTCTCCAAGCCCCTGGAGCCTGTCACAGGGGAGCTGGGTGGCACCATGAAATTGGTCTGTGAGCTGAGCCCAGAGCAGGCCGAGGTGGTTTGGCGTCGTGGAAACACGCAGCTGCGGGAGGGTAAGCGCTTCCAGATGACATCTGAGGGGCCCGTGCGTACTCTGACCGTGTCTGGCCTTCGAGAAGAGGATGCAGGAGAGTATGTGTGTGAGAGCCGCAATGACCGAACTAGCACGAAGCTCACTATCAAAGGTACCTGTGGGTGAGGTGGGTGGCTTCCTGGGGAAGAGGTTCTTCTATGCATCAGCCAGGGGGGGTTTCAAGCAGGGCTTCCTTTTGCAGTTCCCCGAGTGGTCAAGTTTACATCCGGGCTGAGTGCTGTGGTTGCAGAAGAGGGCCGAGAGGCCACCTTCCAGTGTGTGGTGTCTCCCAGTGATGCAGATGTCAAGTGGTACCGGGATGGCACCCAGCTGGAGGCCAGTGAGAAGTTTCTCATGGCACAAAGTGGTGCCAGCCGAAGCCTGACCATCTTGAGCCTAGTGCTGGAAGACACTGGGCAGGTTACAGTAGAGGCTGAGGGTGCCTCATCTTCTGCTGCCCTTCGGGTCCGAGGTGAGTTGGGGGGTTGGCAGGACTTTTGGGGCAGCCAGTGGCTCCTTGTAGCAGGTGTCTCTGCTTCCTGTGTGAGCTGATGAGGGGGCCAGCCCTGTGCTGCTCACTTGTGTCCTGTTGATCTGGTTCCCTTTGGGGGATATGAAATCTGTCAGCTACAGTGAGGTGACTAAGGTGGGTTCAAGGGACTGGACACGTTTTCTGTAAGGCAGAAGAGAAAATTCTGCAGTTGCACCTGGTGGGGGAGAGGCTAAGGTTGAGGCACTCCAAGGAGATTTCCTGGAGGAGGTTGGTCTCTGGCAAAGCAGGAGATACATCCAGAAGCAGGAAGTGTGGACAAGCTTAGAGAGCTAAGACTTCCATCTGGAGAAGTGGGAGTCAGGTAGGTTTTTGAAAGTGATGGGGACAGATTCACCAGGGAGCCCAAGGAGCATCCTGAGGTTGGGAGGCCCACTGGAGTCTTTTTCCCCACAGTTCTTAACAGGAAGTAAGTGTCCTGGGCCTTGTTAAAGGGTAGATGACGATGCAGTGGTTGGAGAGGAGGGCTTGGGTTTGGGATGGGTGCACCTAGTTGCTGAAGACTGGATTGGATGCTGCTGGTGTCTGGCCACAGTTGAGAGTTCCAGGCACTAGGGCACAGTTGATCAGAGAGCCCTGGAAACAGAAGGGGGGAGGGGGCTGGGTAGAAGTTGCCTCAGTTTCCCACACAAAATATATCTGTGTAGGTGTGCAGATGGGATCCCAGCCCAGCTTGGGGTGGGATCTTGGGCACAGTGAGGCCGGCTTGGCCCAGAATCAGGTTGCCTCTGGTGGGGTCTGGGCCAGCGTTCAGGATGATCTCTGTCCTGTGTAGAGGCGCCAGTGCTGTTCAAAAGGAAGCTGGAGCCGCAGACGGTGGAGGAGCGGAGCTCCGTGACGCTGGAGGTAGAGCTGACCCGGCCGTGGCCCGAAGTGAAGTGGACTCGAAATGCTGCGGCCCTGGCTCCGGGCGAGAACGTGGAGATCCACGCTGAGGGCGAGCGGCACCGCCTGGTGCTGCGCAGCGTGAGCTTCGCAGACCGTGGCTTCTTTGGCTGCGAGACGCCGGATGACAAGACGCAGGCCAAGCTCAACGTGGAGAGTGAGCCTGGGGGTGGGGGGCGGATGGAGGCAGGTGGTGCAGTGGAGAGATGGGGCCTTGGGGGCATCATCTTCTGTTGGGTGGAGAGGGGGCAGGGCCTCCCCTTGGGCAGTCAGGCCTTGGAGGCGGGACCTCCCAGATCTGGGGTGTGGCCTTGGGCAGGGATGGGGCGGGGCCTCGTGTTGGGTAGGAATAGGGGCGGGGCTTCCTTTTGGAGAGGCCGACCATGAGATTTAGGCAGTTTGGGAGTGGGGTACAGGGAGGAAGGAGCAGATCTGGAAGGTCATCGGGGGTTGAGGGTGAGGGGAATGGTGGTTGGGGGGCCACCTCCTGTACCCTTGCTGTGTTCTGTGGCCTCTGGGGCCATGAGCTGTGCCTACACCTGTGTCCGAGGGCTGCCTTGTGGAGGGTCTCTATGCACCAGCTCACTGGCGTCTTCCTCTGCAGTGCGCCAGGTTCGGCTGGTTAGGGGATTGCAAGCAGTGGAAGCTAAGGAGCAGGGCACTGCCTCCATGGATGTGGAGTTGTCTCATGCTGATGTGGAAGGTAGCTGGACTCGAGATGGCCTTCGGCTTCAACCTGGGCCCACGTGCCACCTGGCTGTGCAAGGCCCTATCCACATCCTCACCCTCTCAGAGCTGCGGCCACAGGACAGTGGGCTGGTGGCCTTCAGAGCTGAGGGTGTTCACACTTCTGCACGGCTCCTGGTCACTGGTGAGTGGGTGAGGGCTGGTGGGACCCACTCCAGAGAGTACATGTCCCCTGCTCCAAAGTAGCCCAGGGAGGTAGATAGGGACAGTGAGGGCCAGGAGGAAAGTGGAAGTCCCCTTGTGTATCTGTTTAGTTCATCTGTCAAAAAGCCCCATGTCTTTCCTTACCACACTGCCTGTCTCCTCAGAGCTGCCTGTGCGCTTCAGTCGACCGCTACAGGATGTGGTGGCTACCCAGAAAGAGAAGGTGACCCTGGAATGTGAGCTCTCACGTCCTGTGGATGTGCGCTGGCTGAAGGTGCCTCTTCCCACCTATCACTGTGGGCAGCCAGGAGTTGAAACCCTCTGCTGAGCACCCCAGTATCTGACCAGGCCTCTTTGCTCTACAGGATGGTGTGGCGCTGCGGGCAGGCAAGACCATGGGCATAGTGGCCCAGGACACCTGCAGGAGTCTCATTATTTACCGGTGTGAGATTGGGGATCAGGGCATCTATGTGTGTGATGCCTTTGACACTCAGACTTCAGCCTCCCTGAAGGTGCAAGGTGAGGCCTGGACAGGGTAGGAAGGGCAGAGCTGCTGGGTGTAACTACATCCCTTAGCCATGTGCCTGGCCACAAACTGTGGGTGTTCTGGGAGTACCTTGTGCCTCTGGGCATAGCAGACATGACTTGTCTCCCCAGGCCGCAATGTTGAAATTGTAAGACCCCTGGAAGATGTGGAGGTGATGGAGAAGGAAGGGGCCACATTCTCCTGCGAGGTGTCTCACGATGAGGTGCTGGGCCATTGGTTCCGAGAAGCCAATAAGCTACGCCCCAGTGACAACGTGCGCATCCGTCAGGAAGGTGCGAAGGCAGGCAGGCTGCAGGGTGATGAGGGCCAAGTCCCCAGGCTACTTCTCTTTATTGGAGCACTGTTGAGTGACTTTTGTCCACAGGAAGGACATACACTCTCATCTTCCGGAGGGTACTGGCAGAAGATGCAGGGGAAATCAAATTTGTAGCTGAAAATGCAGAATCACGAGCCCACCTCCGAGTGAAAGGTGAGGAGAGCTAAGGGGTGGACAAGGCCTGGATGTGGTATGCTGGGCCTTAAAAGCAGCTGGCCCAGGATAGGCCTGGGGTGCTTCAGGACACCTTTTGGATGGGATAGCAGTGATTCAGGAGGAGGGTAGGGAATGTGACCTCAGCAGGAAGGGGGCGCAGCAAAGAGGGGGAGTTACCCTGAGGGAGGTGAGGACACTGAACTCCATCTTGCTGGTGGTCCCTAGCAGGTTGCAAACCAGCCCTGTGGGGAAACACTTCATAGCCACCTGCTGGTCCAGGTGGGAGGAATAAGTCAGGGTGGAACAGGGGTCAGTCTCTAGCAACCTGAGGCCAGGAGTGGGCAGTGTATCTGGCTTCTGGGAGCCTACCAAGACAAAATCCCCAGGTTATCATCCTGACCCCACATGGCTGTGTTCACAGAACTGCCTGTGACCCTCCTTCGCCCACTACGGGACAAGATTGCCATGGAGAAGCATCGTGGTGTGCTCGAGTGCCAGGTGTCTCGGGCCAGTGCCCAGGTGCGGTGGTTCAAGGGCAGTGTAGAGCTGCGGCCGGGACCCAAGTATGAGGTGGTCAGTGATGGCCTTTACCGAAAGCTGGTCATCAACGATGTGCATCCTGAGGACGAGGACACCTACACTTGTGATGCTGGGGATGTCAAGACCAGTGCTCAATTCTTTGTAGAAGGTAGGAGATGGCTGCTGGGCAGCCCTCCCGGTTTCCTGGGGGTGGGTCTATGATTACTGTGGATTGCCCTGGCAATCCTTGAGGCAACCACCTTTGAAAGGCCCGACTGGGCAGCTGGGGGAGGATGTTACATGGCAGGAGAGTGCTTGTTCTCAAAAACCTTCCAGAAGGAGCAACTGGTCCTCCCTGCCGAGTCCCACTGGTAACCAGCCCTTTGCACACAGAACAGTCCATCACCATCGTACGGGGCCTACAGGATGTGACAGTGATGGAGCCTGCCCCTGCCTGGTTCGAGTGTGAGACCTCCATCCCCTCTGTGCGGCCACCCAAGTGGCTCCTGGGTAAGACTGTGCTGCAGGCAGGGGCAAATGTGGTGCTGGAGCAAGACGGTACTGTGCACCGGCTGACACTTCGGAAGACCTGCTCCACCATGACCGGGCCGGTACACTTCACCATTGGAAAGTCCCGCTCCTCTGCCCACCTCCTTGTGTCAGGTGAGTACATGGGTACAAGGCATGACACAGGGCTGTAGGTGGCCATAGCTCAGAGCTGTGGGTGGCCATGGCTTGGGCAATGTGTGTATATGGTTCAGGGCCATAGGTGGTTGTGGCTAAGGAACTTAGGTGGGATGTACAGGGCCAGGGTGCAGCAGGACATGGGCAGAGGAGCCAGGCATAGGTGGCCTGGGCTATGGTTGGACACTGTTCAGAGGCTTGTGAGTGTGAGGGACAGAACACAGGCACAGGGCAGTCCATAGGTGGATGTAGTGGAAGCTGGCATGGGGAGGGTTGGTGGTCAGAGTGTGAGTGCAGGGAAGAGAGAAGGGTAGGACTGTGGGGCCAGGGGCAGCATTGGGCTGTCTCTGCAAGGAGAAAGGGTCATGTGGGGGAAGGGAGGGAGTCCCCACAGGAAGCGTGCTAGGCACAGGTGTGGGGATGTTTGTGACAAGACTTAGAGCCAAAGACAGTTCTGGGCAGGTGGTCTGGCTTCCTGTGGCCCCAGCTTACCTCTGCCTTGCTCCCTTAGACATCCCAGTGATGCTGACGCGGCCACTGGAGTCCAAGTCAGGGCGTGAGCAGCAGTCGGTGGTCCTGTCCTGTGACTTCAAGCCAGCCCCCAAGGCTGTACAATGGTACAAGGATGACACTCCTCTGGCTCCATCAGACAAGTTCAAGATGATGCTAGAAGGCCAGATGGCAGAACTACGCATCATCCGGCTCACATCAGCTGATGCCGGGGTCTACCGGTGCCAGGCGGGCAATGCCCAGAGCAGTGCGGAGGTTACTGTGGAAGGTAGGAAGCAGAGCAGGAGGGCAGTGGACCACCAAGTAGGTGTTCAGGGCAGGTGGTGGCTGATGGAGCAGTGCCGAGGCATGGGTATGTATGTGCCTTGCAGCTCGAGATGTGAGTGTGACACAGCCACTGAAGGATGCAGAAGCCATGGAGGAGGGCCGTGTATGCTTCTCTTGTGAGCTGTCCCACAAGGATGAGGAGATCGAGTGGTCGCTCAACGGGACACCCCTGTACAATGACAGCTTCCATGAGATCAGCCACGAGGGCTGTCGACACACGCTGGTACTGAAGAGTGTCCGGCAGGCTGACGCGGGCACAGTGTTGGCCACCTCTCCCAAGGTGTCCACCTCTGCCTGCCTGGTAGTGAGAGGTGAGCTGTCCTTGTGAGGGTTGAGGGGTATTCTACCCTGTGGACAGGCACAAGCTCCCCCTCACCAGCCTTGCCTTCCTTCCAGCAAAGCCAGTGGTGTTCCTGAAAGTACTGGATGATGTGGCTGCAGAAGAGCGTGGCACACTGTCTCTACAGTGCGAAGTCTCAGACCCAGAGGCCTGTGTGGTTTGGCGCAAAGATGGTGTGGAACTGGGTCCCAGTGACAAGTATGACTTTTTACACACAGCAGGCACGCGGGGGCTTGTGGTACATGACCTAAGCCATGAAGATGCTGGCCTGTACACCTGCCACGTGGGCAGTGAGGAGACCCGGGCCCAGGTCAGCGTGCATGGTATGTGACAGAGCTCCAGTGTGGGGTGGTATTAAGATCACAGTGGTCTTTCCCTATCTGAGGAAGCAGACCACTGTATCTGGTCTGTGGATCCAACACTGGTCTGGGAGCTTTCAGCAGAAGCTGGGGCTCAGTGTGGTCTTATGGGATTTAGGAGTGAGTAGTTGGGTCAGGGAACAATAGACCACAGAGCTACAATGAATTTGTTAAGGGCCCCAACATTTTATAACACATGACAGGTCTGAGCCAAAAAGCCAGATCTGTAAGGGGAGACTAAGGGATGTGAGCAGGATGCTACCTAGGAAGGGCCCCTATCCCATGCAGGTTAGAGGCTCTAGGCCATCCAAGTTTCCATTGTTACAGACCTCTCAGAAAGCCCCCTAACCCAACAGATACCTCCCCATCCAACACTGTTGCTTTCAACCTGTTGATTGAAAGGCCCCTTTGAGCATGACCCTCTCAGTTGGGGCAGCCACCCACTTGTCTTGGCACAAATCTGGTCATCCTGATCTCTTGGCTTCGATAATGTGGGGTTAGTAGACTGCTTGTTTATGAACCCATAGTGGGTGTAACAGTCTTGTGGGAAGGGGAATAGAGAACTTATCATAGGTCTAGACTCTCTCTGGAAAGGGTCATGTCTCCTGGGGCAAGGCTTCTGTCCCCTTTCTCTTAGATATTACAAGCTGGTGAGAAGTGTGGGTGTTCCCTGTTCTCTTAGCCACCTTGATTGCAATTCACAGCTATAGGTCTTGCAAACATTAATGCATGGCCAGCCCAAGGCCAGAGGGCATTTGTGGATTTGGTAATGGCATTCTATAGCTGGAGCTGGCAGAAATCTGGGCCCTGCAACATGGCAAGTCCCATCCCTGTGCCTTAGGGATGGTATCCATAGGCCATCTGGCATGAGGTGTCTTCTGTGGCCCACAGATCTGCATATAGGCATCACCAAGAGGCTGAAGACAGTGGAGGTGCTAGAAGGAGAGAGCTGCAGTTTTGAGTGCATTCTGTCTCACGAGAGTGCAGGGGACCCAGCCATATGGACAGTCAATGGAAAGACAGTGGGCAGCTCTGGCCACTTCCGGGCCACACGCCAGGGTCGCAAGTACACTCTGACAGTCCAAGATGCAGTGCTCAGTGATGCTGGGGAGGTGGTCTTCTCTGTGCAGGGCCTTACCTCCAAGGCCTCACTCATCATCAAAGGTGAGTGTTGCGGGCAGGGCCACAGGCTGGGTGGCTGCTAAGCCGGGGTGCTTCCATGGGTTGTCTCCAGCCACTGGTGGAGAACCAGAGGAACCTGTTGGAGTGTTAGGGAAGGTTTTGGTCATTGAGGGGACCACTCTTTTGACTGAGTATCTCTAGATATCAGAGCAGTTTCAGAATCCTAGTTGTGGATCCATGGTCTGACTGCCTGTAGCCAGTAGTTCCTTGTGCATGTGGCTCACCCAGCCAGTCTGGTACCTGAGCTGAAGCACAGCCATGGCCACAGCTGGTACTGAAGTGAAGGCTGTGCCTCATGAGAAGCCATCTCTGCTTCATTCAGAGAAGCCAGTGGACATCACAAAGCCCCTAGAGGACCAGCGGGCCACACTGGGAGAAGAAGTGGTCCTGAGCTGTGAGCTGTCAAGAACAGGCACTCCAGTGCGCTGGCTGAAAGATGGGAAGGTCATCCGTAAGGGTCCAAAGTACGATGTGCTCAGCGAAGGCACGCGGGCTGTGCTGGTTGTCCGTAGTGCTTCACTTAAGGATTCTGGAGAGTATACGTGTGAGACAGAGGCTTCCAAGAGCACCGCCAGCCTCCGTGTGGAAGGTAAGCACATAGAGAGACCTCAAAGCATTGCCCTGCTGTGGTCTTTCTCCCACAACAAGACCCTGGACCACCCCCTTGGAGCCTCAGCAGCAGGGCTCCTGTGTGGTCTGGCCAGGAGAACAGGACTGGTATACAACCTTCACTCCTCACTTGTTCTGTCCCTTACCTAGAAAAGGCAAACCGGTTCACAGAGGAGCTGACTGACCTTCAGGCAGAGGAGAAGGGCTCTGCTGTGTTTACATGCAAGACAGAACACCCAGCATCTACTGTGACCTGGCGCAAGGGCCTGCTGGAGCTTCGGGCCTCGAGGAAGTACTCCCCAAGCCAGGAGGGCATGACCCTGAGGCTCACCATCCATGCCCTGGAGAGGACAGACAGCGATACCTACACCTGTGACATCGGCCAGGCCCAATCCCAGGCCCGGCTCCTGGTGCATGGTGAGGCAGCCAGGGCACCCTTTGCATTACCTGTTGGCATGCTGCTTTCCACCCCTTAGAGGGCACAGATGTTGGCTTTATCTGAAGTAGACTCAAGGCTAAGAGCAAGCTAGCATTCAGGGCTTGGCTTGCTCCAGATAAGAGTAGCCTCAGTTTCTCCATCTCTAGGGTAGAGTAGATCACCTGGGCATCTCAGCCTTTCCAGTGTGACCTGTGAAAGAGTCAGTGGACTTCCTTCATTTTTGCAATGCTCTGCTCACTCTGTTCCTGCAGTGTTTGGACATGTGTAGAGTCCCAAGTCATGTGAGCTACATGTGTCTACACACACAATGTGTTACTTATTTATCCCAGAGGGCAGTCTGACCATGTGTTGTAGTCAGCATCTCATTGCTGGGAAAATATCCAACCAGACACAGCTTTTTTGGGAGGAGGGTGTTTATTTCAGGCTTACAAATCCAGAGGAACACCATGAATGGCAGAAGAAGCTGGCTCCCTCTCATAGATCCAAGCAGAGAGACACCACCAACAGCCAGCACCACCAACAAGCACCAAACAGAACTCCAAAACTGCTTTCCACACACGTAGGACTGTACTCAGATCTGCCCCCAAACATCCTGGGGCCGGACTCTAAGATCCACCCCCAGTAACATGCCCACTGTAGCAGGGATCTGCCTGCTAGGGACTAAGTTCCAAGCTAATTTTAATAAGACACCTGAGTCTGTGGGGTCATACATTCAAACTACCACACCATGTTTGCTGGCAGCTAGGGAGTTTCAGATGTTCTGGGGTGGGTGGGTGGGGGAAATGGCAGTCAGTATGATCAACATTGACAGCATCAATTTAGAAGGGTCAGAGTGAATGCCTCCAAAGAACAATGATACCTACTTGGAAACAAGTCAGCATTCAAGTGGAAATATGTGTTCCACAGTAAACTCAGGATGCATCTCAGAAAGTGGAAGCAAGTGGGGAAGGTGGTAGAAGCACCAAAGGAGATGGATGTGAGCTGTCTGGGAGACACAAGACAGGAGTTGGTATCTGCTCCTTAATGAAGGTGCCCCTGCTAGGTAGGTGTTCTGTCCAGATCATATGATTTGAATTGTCATAATGCTAAGGAAGGTAAGAGGTAAGCTTTGGTATGGAGATCCATGTATATGGGTGAGATATATAAGCATGGGGTACTTACAAAAGAAAGATTTCTTTGGGGCCTTGAGAAACTGTCTTTCTCAGACCAGAAGCAGCCTCCTGCATAACTTCTAGGCTCTGCTTTTGTTTGATCTGACAAGAACAGTTTCCTCCTTAGCTGAACAGCTTTCACTGTAGTTACAGGAGCTTTTGGCTATCTCTGTTGTTCAATTCCATCTAGTCAGAAGGCTGTTACCCTCCTAGTTTTGTGGAGAAGGATCTTTAAGGATGTTGGTGGCTGGCTTAGGATGGTGGGGATGAGCCTTTTGTTGACCTCTGACCTTAACCTGGAGTCTTGGATTGGAGACCATATAGGAATTCACTCCTAGGATTTGTCTTTCGGGAAACATTACTTATGTTTGAGAGGCCTCAGTAGTGATAATTTCGATGTAACAAAGTTCATCTTGCATATGTGTGGGTTCTGCATCCATAGATCCGTTCATTAAGAAGTGTACTGTGCTGAACATACATATTTTTTTCTTTTCACTGTTCTTTAAACGGTTTGACTGCACTTTGAGTATTTACGTTGTATCACTTAGGTATGATTTAAGGTATGGCATTGGATATGTGTATAGTGAAAATTCTTTGGCAGTTTGTTTAAGGAACTTGAGTACCATCAGATTTTGGTGTCTATGGAGTCCTAGGAAATTGAGCGATGATTGTCTAAGCAAGGAAACCTCATTCTGACATTTTCCTCTTTCTTCCAGTTAAATCCACGGACTGCCTTGTTAGCATAGCCAGAGCCCTAAATTCTGATTGAATTGGTCTTCATAGTTCGGCAGGTTTGGAGAACAACAGAGTCTTTCTCTGCTCCGGATCAGCTTAATTTAGGGGTTAGAGTGTCAGGCACTCAATGGTCGCTAAAAACAAGCTTGTGGCTTTTGAGTAGGTTGTCTTTCAACCAGTGAAGAATGACAAGTGTAGTCATATAGCACAAGAGCATGTTAAACAAGTGTTTGTTAGAATGTAAAACAGAAAGCAAAAGTAAGGCAGAAAATGAAAGAAAAAGAGACCAGTTCCCCATCTAGGAGAGGGCCCAAGTGATAGCTGTACAGTGATTTGGATAAGGGTTTTTATAGCCTAGGGGATATAAATTAAGTCTCAAGTTGAGGTTGACTTGATTGATTAACTGGAATGTATATAGGGGCTTCTGATAGGCTGATGATTTGATCCCCTTGGGGATGTAAATTAGGCATCAAGTTGAGGTGGATCAGATTGGTTACTTTTGAGTTTGAGTGTATGTGAGAGGCTCCTGATAGGCTGATGAGTTAGACTGGGGATTGGATGTTCACTGGCCATTCTTTTGTGTGATGGTACACTAATCAGAGCCCCTTGTGTTTTTGGCACCCATTGCCATCCATTGTTGGTGTCTTTCAAGTGGAATCCTACCTTCAAGGTGCTTGTGGGTGCAGGCATCTACACATAAGATCCATCTATGTTCATTTATTCTTTCTCACCTTTATCATATCTAATTCAACAAATAAAATATATTGTTTCTAGGAATTCATGTTTTCTATTCACCTAGCATTTGTTTGAAGTTTTATGTAGCCATAACTCTTTGCATTTATTTAAAATTTTTGACTTTTAAAACTATTTTATTTATTTATTTGAAGGAGTTTTTACTACTGTAAATAAACTCCAGACTCATATGCCACTTAGTGCATTTGGCTTGATGTGGGTGCTGGGGTATTGAACTGGGGCCATCAGGCTTTGCAAGCAAGCACCTTTAAACGCTAAGCCATCTCTCCAGCCCTGTTTTCTGATTTTGTCAGAAAGGGGTTAAGTAGGGACTGATAAGATGGCTCAGTGGAGAGTGTGCTTACTACTTGAGCCTGAGGACAAGAATTTGGATTCTCAGCACCTCCGTGCATGGTGGCCTGCCTGTAATCCTCCTGCTTGGGAGGCAGAGACTGTATCCCAGGGGTAGGCTAGCCAGCTAGACTAGCTGAATCAGAAAGCTCTGGTTTCAAATGAAAGGTCTGTTTTAGTAACTACAGTGGAGAGAAATCAAGAAAGACAGTTATCACCATGACAGTGTGCACAGATGTGTGCTCACACATGTAAGAACAGACACACACACATACACACACGGAAAAGGAAGAGTTAATTCTAATCACTTGTTTGTGGCCATGACCCCCCCACCCCTTCCTCCTCACACTCTGATTCTTGGGAGAACAGGATTTCCTTGTCGGCTGGCTGAGCCTGGCCCCAGACAGTAGGAGCACTAACTTGCCCATCTGTGCCTTGTAGGCCAGAAAGTTCGCATCACCGAGGATCTGGAAGATGCCAGCGTTCAGGAGGGCTCCTCTGCCACGTTCTGCTGCCGCATCTCCCCTGTCGACTATGGGCCTGTGCACTGGTTCCTGGATAAGACACCCCTGCATGCCAATGAGCTCAATGAGATTGTTATCCAGCCCGATGGGTACCATGTGCTCACTTTACGGCAGCTGGCACTCAAGGACTCAGGCACCATCTACTTTGAGGCAGGTGACCAGCGGACCTCAGCTGCCCTTCGGGTCACTGGTAAGTTTTGTGCCCAAAGCTAGGGCCACTTGCAATGGAGGCATTGTGTGGTATGGGTGCCTAGAAGAGGGACAGAAAGTAGCTCCAACTGCAGCTCAGCCATGTGCCCAGTGCAGTCTTGGGACTCATGGAGAGGCTGGTGCCACAGGGGGTTCTGACCCCAGGGAGATGGTTCAGAAGTCTGAGTTGAGCTATGCACTCCCAAATTCAGAATTTGGATGACATGGCTTGTGTCTTGCCTTCCTCTGGTGGGAAACACACAGAGCCTGCCCTGTGTCCCCAGTATCCTTGCATGGCTATGACTTGAGGATAACGGGTGGACACTCATGATGGCATTGCCTGGTCTCCCAGTGCCAGCCCTTCCTGCATCAGTACCACAGTCCCAAGCACAGTTGGCTTTTGTCTGTCTTCCAGAGAAACCAAGCATCTTCTCTCGGCCACTCACGGATGTCACAGTCACAGAAGGTGAGGACCTGACCCTCATGTGTGAGACTACCACTCTGGATAGCCCTGTGCGCTGGACAAAGGATGGGAAAACACTTCGGCCGTCTGCAAGGTGCCAGCTGAGCTATGAGGGCTGCCGGGCCCAACTGGTCATCACTGGTGCCACTCTGCAGGATGGTGGGCGATACAAGTGTGAAGCTGGCGGATCCACCAGCAGCTCCATTGTTAGGATCCACGGTGAGGCTCAGGGTGACTGTGCTCAGGCGGGTATGGGTTTGGGATGAGCAGATACCCACAAGGAGGCAGAGAGGACCCCAGGGTGTCTTCCAACTCCTCCTTTCTGCTATGCCTGATGTGTGGTTCCTATTTTTTCTTGCTTGTCTTCTGCCTATCTCAAGGTCTCTGATGCCTCTGTAGGCTTCCTGTACTCTCTTGGCCTCTGATCATAACCCATAGTCACCCCATTCCTGACTTGGCCTTGCTAAACTCAGAGGCTTCTCTTCCTGCCCATGGCTTGCCCCTCTATAGTTTGTCTGGGTTGCTATAAATAAGCAGTACAGACAGCGACTTGCACAAGTCTGTTTGCTGTGAAGAGTAGAAATGTGAGATCAAGGTGTTAACCTTGATTGGCCTTTCCAGAGCCCTTCCTCCTCAGCTTGCAGATACCATCTTCTCCTGTGTCCTTGAATGCTCACCCCTTTCTGTGTGTCAGTGTTATGATCTCTTACAAGGACACCAGTCTGATGGAGTTAGGACCAGCCCTAAAAATCTTATTTTATCTCTTTAAAGTCCATATTGCCACACAGTTATATTCTGAGCTCCTGGGTCAGGACCTCAGCATCTGAATCCTGGGGGAGGGACACTGTTTAGTCTGTAACACTTCACCCTTTTCTGTTCACCTGGTCCTCCTGGCCCCACCTTTCTAATCATACACCTTGAGATCCATCTTTTCCCAGAGGTCTTGGGATCCCTGCCACTGGGAATTGCCCTATACCCTGTAACTGCTCCTGCCGCTAGACCCCAGGTGGGGTCCTGCTTGGAGATTAAGCTGAGGTTGCACCTGTTTATAGCTCGGCCAGTGCGGTTCCGGGAGGCCCTGAAGGACATGGAAGTGTTGGAGGGCGGGGCTGCCACCCTGCGTTGTATGCTCTCATCTGTGGCCGCGCCTGTGGAGTGGCGCCATGGGGACAACATCCTGAGGTCCAGCAGCAAGTACAGCTTGCGCCAAGAGGGTGCCATACTTGAGCTCATTGTCCGAGACCTGCAGCCCCAGGACAGTGGGCAGTACTCATGCTCTTTTGGGGACCAGACCACTTCAGCCATGCTTACAGTGAAGGGTAAGTGTACCTGTCCACACTATACGCAGGGCCCAGTGGTGTGCCGCTACGCCGTGGGGGAGAATGATGATGTTCTCTGTGTCTGATTCTGCTACAGCCATGTCTGCCCAGTTCATAGGAAAACTGAGAAACAAGGAGGCCACAGAAGGGACCACAGCCACACTACGGTGTGAATTGACCAAAGCGGCCCCCGTGGAGTGGAGAAAGGGAACAGAGATCCTGAGAAATGGAGACAGATACAGCCTGAAGCAGGATGGGGCCATGTGTGAGCTGCAGATCCGTGGCCTGACTGTGGCAGATGCTGGGGAGTACTTGTGTGTGTGCGGGGAGGAAAAGACCATGGCCACACTGACCATCAAGGGTAAAGACTGTGTGTGGCCAAGTGGATTTGTGTTCTACCCATGCATTAACCTCATGCCATTTGTCCAGCTCCTTCCATGCTTTTTATTCCTTCCACACTTTCTTCCTATGTTTGTGCCACTCTCTGCCTCCTGCCATGAATCCCCTTCTTATTTCCAGAGCTGTTACATAAACAAAAAGACATCAGGATCTGCCACCAACATCTCACCTGGGGGGCTTGAGCTGTAGAGGATTCTCTTCGTTGTTTTGTTGAATTCTGTGTCGTGTTCCTCATTCTGTCTTGTTCTATCACACAACTCACTGTAGCAAATCTGATATTCCTGATGTCTGTCTGACCCTCTCCAGCGGTGCCTGCCCACTTCATTGGGAGGTTGAGAAGCAAAGAGGCCACAGAAGGGGAAACGGCCACACTGCATTGTGAGCTGAGCAAGGCGGCCCCCGTGGAGTGGCGGAAAGGGACAGAGATCCTGAGAAATGGAGACAGATACAGCCTGAAGCAGGATGGAGCCATGTGTGAGCTGCAGATCCATAGCCTGGCTGTGGCAGATGCTGGGGATTACTCATGTGTGTGTGGGCAGGAGAGGACCTCGGCCACACTGACCATCAGGGGTAAAGACCACATGTGCCCTGTGCATGGGTGGCTCTGAGCATTGTCTCCTATACCTCCCCAACCCTACATCTGTGCTGCTCTTTTCCTGCTTTTCTGTTGCCCTTATTCCTTTAGCAGGCATTTCTCATATTTGCTGCGTGGGTTCTATCTCAGAAGCCAGAAAGCAGTGGAGAATTGGGGGAACTCATACCATAGGGGTTCTGGTTTGGGGTAAATATGTGGGGAGAGACAAACAATTATGAAAGTGAGATTATAGGTTCTGAAGGGCACACCAGGAAAGGGGTAGGCAGGAGATTGAGGAATGCAGAAGGGCAGCCTTGACATGTGCTTCTGACCATGGAGCTGAGGGCTTGCACGGTAGGTGTCAGATGCTACCCTCCCACACACACGAGAATCAGATGGAGGTGAGGATCTGCTCCTTGGGAATTAGGAAGAGGTGAGTGCCTGACCCCCGGAGGCGGAAGGGAGATGAGGGTGAGTCTGTGGGGGTGAGGTCAGAGCCCTCCTTCTCCCTTGGCTGTCCCTCAGTGGTTCTGTGTCTCCCTGCTGGGAAAAAAACTCAGTGATCCTGTGCCTGGAGGCCCTTTATGTGTCCTGTGTTGTCCAGAGAGTGCCTGTTGTCAATTTTTGTCCAGCTATAGAGTTCAGTGGATGTTATGTCCATATGTCTCCTCCCAGTCATGATCATCCATTTTACAGATGATTGAAGGCCTGGGTAGGCTATTAAAAGGGACATGGCCACCATGCCATATAAATAGGACAAGGTGGTCTCCCTGGAGTGAAGCAAGAGGCCCCAAATCTCAGAGACAGGAACATTCACAGACTGAGGCAGGATAGCTTGTCCATGATGGATTCTGACAGTCCTCGCACATGGAAAGAGCAGCAGACCTCACTAGATTAAAAGATAACTGGTCACATTGCATCCAGGGAGCCTGAAGTCTTGTCCTGGTGCAGCTTACAGCCTGAAGATGGGTCAGCTTCTCTGTCAGGGGCCCTTGGAGGGCCTGAGTGTTTTCCTGCGAGCAAGCATATGGAAGAAGTACAGATGTTGGAGGGCCTAGGGTGTTGTGGAGAGTGCCAGGAACCCCTGGTCTGGCGAATTCTACTTTCAAACTCCTGAGGCAGTAAAGAGGAAGGTGTGGTTGGCCTGGCCAGCTGTTTCCCCAGGCTGTGGAATGTGACTCCTGTTACCTGCATAAACATGAGAGACAGTTGTGAAAGGCACTTCCATGTGTGTCAAGTGGCATAGAAAGAGTAGTGACAAAGCACACAAGCCTGATGTCCACATAACCTCAGACCCACCAGGAGATGACAGAAGGATATATCCCTGAGGATTTTCCCATGACGTCAGTGTCAGAAAGAGGTCACAGGAGAGCCAACTCCCTCACTCAACCCCAATATAATGCTGCCAATGAATGATGATGTGTGGAGGAGCCTCCTGGGCCAGCTGCTGGCCACTTGAAAGAGCTTCCTCCAGAACTAGGTCTGTCCTAAGAAGGATGAGGCATAGAGAGTGCCCTATCTGGGACCCTGTAGAGAGAGCTGCATTTTCAAAACCCAGCCTTGGTCCATGATGTCCCAAGGATACTCCAAAACACCGTTTCCTTCAAGATCTCTGGGCAGATGGAACCGGAAATTTCAGAGTCCTCAGTCTCAGGCTGGTGGCCAGAGGAGGTCGCCAGCCTTAATTCACAGATGCCAGGGTTGTCCTCTGCTTGTTGCAAGCCTTCCACATGCCATCCATGGACATGGACTCTTCCTCCGTATGTTCAAGCATGGGCCTCATCTGTTCACACATCAGGACGCTTGCCTGTGCTATGAAGACAAGGGGTCAGTGCTCTGTAGCCACCTGCTCCGGGATGTGTCTCAGGACAAGACTCATGGCTTCTTCCCACCCAGCCTGTGTGTTCCTCCTTTCCAGTCTGTCCTAGCAAGTGTGGATTGATGACACCTTGGAGGAGGAGTTTCAGGCAACCTCTGTTGTCCCAGCCATCAAAATCATGGATCACCTGTGGTACGAAGAACTAAAGGTCCACAGCCAGAGTGGGCGTGACCTAAGCAGCCTGACCAGGCCAAGACTTTGAGCCAGGACAGGCACAGATGATGCCAGAGCTGGCATCTCCCTATGGTCAGTGCTTTTGCCATCATCCCACAGGTTGTGTGGCTGTTTCTCTGGAGCTCCTTCTCCTGAGCTCCTCAGTGTCTTCGCTGTCCTCCAGCTGGGGAGGCTCAGCCGGTCTGCACTCGATTTCTCCTGTGTTATTTCCCACCCGTTTGACCACATGTTGATTCCTCACAATGTCTAGGGTGTTTTCTTGTTGATTGTCATGTCTTTCCCCAACATGACCCAAGATTCTGTTGTCCTCAGCTCTGCCAGCAAAAAACTGATGCAATCTGAGGCCTGTGGAAGCCACAGAATGGACTATGGCCATATGGCACATAGGCTTCATCTAGAGGACCCTCCCCCAACCCCAGCCTGTGCTTAGCATGCCCATTGTGCACAGTTGAGTGTTGTGTCTTTCCAGTACTGTATACACATCTGCAGTCCTAATTTGGCCAGAGCATGTGATTGTGTTCATGTCTTTCTGACCTCCCCAGCCCTACCTGCTAGGTTCACAGAAGGTCTGAAGAATGAAGAAACCACAGAAGGTGCCACGGCCACATTGCAATGTGAGCTGAGCAAGGCAGCCCCCGTGGAGTGGAGGAAGGGAGCAAAGCCCCTAAGAGATGGGGATAAATACAACCTGAGGCAGGACGGGGCCATGTGTGAGCTACAAGTCCATGGCCTGGTCATGACAGATGAAGGGGAGTACTCATGCATATGTGGGCAGGAGAGGACTTCAGCCACACTGGCCATCAGGGGTAAAGATTGGTGACTAATTATTTTCATGTTGTTCCTGTCACTGCCTCCACGTGTGTATAGCTCCTGTGATGACCTGTGGCAATTTCTCCTCTGACTGGTGTTCACTTGGTGTCTCTTCTCCTCTATTCAACCAGAGTCCCAGTTATGTTCAACCACTACCTTCTCTGTTCCTCTCCAGCTGCTTGCTTCCCTCACCATCTGTACATTACTAAACTCATGTCATGGTTCTCCAGCAGCATGTGTGGGTCTCTGTGAGTTACATGTCGATGCAGAGACCGTCATGGTATCCTTATGTTCTAAAGAACTGTTTGACCTTTTCCAGCCCTGCCTTCCAGATTTATAGAAGACTTGAGAAGCCAAGAGGCCACAGAAGGGGCCACAGCCACACTACAGTGTAAGCTGAGCAAAGAGGCTCCTGTGGAGTGGAAGAAGGGAAAAATGACACTCAGAAATGGAGACAGATACAGCCTGAAGCAGGACAGGGCCATGTGTGAGCTGCAGATCCGTGGCTTGACCACTGGAGATGCTGGAGAGTACTCATGCGTGTGTGGGCAGGAGAGGACCTCAGCCACACTGACCATCAGGGGTAAAGATCATGTGTGGCACATGGACCTGAGGCTTGGTGTCTCCATGCTATCTCATCACTATTTCTGTCTCTCCATGTGACCTAGCTTCTTGGGCCATCTGTTCTGTAACTGGGGCCTTTTGGGCATCTCCTGTCTCCCCTTCTCCTTGTGCAGGGATGTTCCCACATTCCTGTCCATCCTATCACCACCTCTGTTCCTCATGGGACTTTTTCCTCCCTCACCATTTATGTTTGTCACCTGTTCATGTCACAGTCCTTTGGCTCTGTATGTGGCTTTTTGTGGGTTGTGTGTCCTGTGCACAGTTTTCTTCAGACAGCTTCATGTTCTCAGTGACTGCTGGATCTTCTCAGCCCTCCCTGCCAGGTTCATAGAAGATGTGAGAAGCCAAGAGGCCCTGGAAGGGTCCACAGCCACACTGCGATGTGAGCTGAGCAAGGCTGCTCCTGTGGGGTGGAGGAAGGGGCCTGAGATCCTGAGAGATGGGGACAGATACAGCCTGAAGCAGGATGGGGCTGTGTGTGAGCTGCAGATTCAGGGCCTGACTGTGGCAGATGCTGGGGAGTACTCGTGCTCGTGTGGGCAGGAGAGGACCATGGCCACAGTGATTGTGGATGGTAATGTTTCCATGTGGCCACCTGAGTAATTTGCTTTCTCCCCTGTGTCCCATGTGGGCTGTGTTCGTCCTGTGCCTCCTGATGTCATCATGTCATTTCTACAATCATATATCTGTGTGATACATTCCACAAATGCACTCTGGGTTGGCATACTCCAGGGTTAGGATATGGACTATTGGGGAGAATAGTGTAGATACCCAAGGGAAATACCAAAAGATCGGCATCAGTGTCCAATGGGAAGTCTCCTGGAGCTATTGACATCTTGATGGGGGTTGTGAAGTTGCCTAGGTCCTTTGGCCCAGGTATGTGGTTGAGAGTGTGTGTGTGTGTGCCCCTTGATGGGCATGCGCAGATGTGTTGCTGATCCTGGGGGAGGTGACCAGGCATTCCTGAGCTAGGTGAGAGCATTTATTGCCTCTTGTGGTTAATTCCAGGCTTTGCTTCGGCTGCCATAACAAAGCACTACCGAGTGGCTCAAAGAGCAGGATTTCTTTTCTCAGAGTTTCAGAGACATCAGAGTGTTGGCAGCATTGGTTTCTCTTGTTAAATGCTGGCTGTCTTCTTCCTGGGTTATCACATGGTTGTTTATTGTCTCTGTCCAATCTTTTGTTCTTCTGTGGACACTGACCATATTTTTTTAAAAAAATATTTTATTTATTCATTTTCAAGCAGAGAGATAGAGAGAGAGAGAGAGAGAGAGAGAGAGAGAGAGAGAGAGAACACCAGGGCCACCACCTTGTGGGTCTGGCTTATGTGGGTCCTGGGAAATTGAACCCGAGGCCTTAGGCACTGGAGGCAAGTGCCTTAACCGCTGAGCCATCTCTCCAGCTGACACTGACCATATTTAATTTGAGCCCAGCCTGGCAACCTCTTTTTAAACTTAATTCCTTCCTTAAATACTTTTCTTAACAGAATCACATTTTGAGGTACTTTGGAGAGTTAGGACTTCAATGTGTGAATTTGTGGGGACATTTTAGCCCCTCAAATACTCTGTGGCTTCCCCAAATTCATGTTCTTTACATGTATAATATACATTTGCCCAAAGTCGTAACCCATTCAAGCATCAAATCAGAATCTAAGTCCATATCTCATGTAAGTGTCTCAAGTATGCAAAGTGAGGTATCACAGTTGCCCACTAACTTATGATTCTGTAGAGTCAGGCAAAGTGTGTGCTTCCAAAACAATGATGGGTCAGGCATAAGATAGACATTCTTAGGGGGAAAAAAGCAAACAGTTGGAATGAAGAGATAGGCCATATATCCCAAGCCAGTCTGAAACTGTAGAGCAGCTTCACCAGATTTCATAGCAAAAGAACCCTCTCTGGCTCCTCTCGACCCAGTCTCTCCCCCTGAGTGTAGGTGGTCTGGTCCACTCCTAATGCTCACACTTTTTTTTTTTTTGAGACAGTGTCTTGCCATGTAGGCCTGACTGTCCTGGAAAACTTTTTGTAGTCCAGGCAGACCTCAAGCTTGTGGCAATTTTCTTTCCTTTGCCTACCAAGTGCTGAAATTAATAGACAGCAGACACCATATGAGAAATGACCATTGTACTTGAACGTGACATGTGTGTTGGCTCATCCTGTAGCTCCCAAAAGTCTGACATCCTTTTTTATTCCCTCCAGTCTATGCTCCTTCTTTTCCAAGCTGACAGCATTTCAACTGGCAGAACATTCTGCTTCTAGTAAAATGAGAGAGGAGAGTGACAAATTGAAGAATTATTTAGAAAAAGAGCTGACATTCAGAAAATTTAGTCTCTCCATGTGGCAGAAATTGAGAAACCATGTTCTGGAGAGAATATCAGGATACAGCTAATCATATCTTTGCAGAAGCCAAATCTGGAGGTGCAGTATCCAGAAAAGACTTGTGGAGGACATGCATGGTAGTGTCCATGACTTCAGAGCAGGTGCCTAACAAAAAAAAATCATTTCCTCTTCTTTCTGGAGGCCAGGGCTGGTGATCACAGTGACAGGGTTGGCTCTGTCTGAGCCTCCATCACTGGCTTCCAGGCAGCTGTGTCCCCCGAGTCTTCACACGGTCACCCTGTGTTCATATCCTAGTCTCTTGCAAGTCTAGTATCTGGTCCTGTTGGATTAGCATTTAACCTCATGACCTCATTTAACCCATCTCCAAATACAGCTGTTTTCTGAAGTAGTGGGGGCTAGGAATCCAACATATTACTTCTGGAGGGACACAGCTCACAATAGGGAGAACAGTACAGCACGTTAGGGGGATGGCTAGGAGGCCCCAGCTGGACCCCATGGGAGTGAGTCCAGGGTACATGAATTTGGGAGGTGACGCCAATGAAGGGAATGTTGTTCCAGTAGTGTCAGGACAAGAGTGTGTGACATGGAGGGACCACGACACTGTGTGGGCTGGAATGGTGTGCACTGAGCCCAGATGGGTCCAGGTATGGACTGTGCTAGATGGAGTCTCTGAGTTGATGGGAATCCCATTCATGAGGCTGGGAGACATCACAACTTGGAGGTTCCTGCCATGGAGGTCACATGAGAATGTTCCATCATATTGCATACATGGTTGTGATCTGAAGGAATCCGGCATGCCCTCTATCAATAAGATGTCATGGGAAGGGAAAGCTACCTTTGATAAGATAGGTCAGGAACAGTGCTTGTCTTCCAGTGAGCCTGCATCTGAGCAGGTGTAACCTAGGAATCTCAATCAAAGCCTCCTCTGTCTGCCTCTTCCCATGAACCTTTGCCTTCCTACTCCTGTTTCCTTCCTGGTTATTTAGGTCATGACCTTCAAAGACTGCAAAGTGTGTGTGTGTGTGTGTGTGTGTGTGTGTGTGTGTGTGTGATGGCGTTTGTCCATCTGATCCTTCCTAGCCCTGCCCACACGATTCATGGAAGAACTGAAGTCCAAGGAAGCCATGGAAGGTTCCACAGCCATTCTTCAATGTCAGCTCAGCAAAGAAGCCCCTGTGGAGTGGAAGAAGGGAGGAAAGACTCTCAGAGATGGAGACAGATACAGGCTGCACCAGGAGGGGGTCATGTGTGAGCTACACATCCATAGCCTGTCTATGTCTGATGCTGGAGAGTACTTATGTGCGTGTGGGGAAGAGAAGACCGTGGCCATGCTGACCGTCAAGGGTAAAGACCACTACTCACCAAGTGGATCCATGTTCTGGTGCCTGAGTGACCATCGTCTACCCATATACACTCTTCTATGTTTTTCACCTGGAGTCTGACCCTCCTCTTCCTGTCAGTGCATAGGATCCCTTCCTCCTTGGGATGAACTAACCAGGAGACAGCAGCATCTGAAGCCAGATTCTTGTCCCTTGTGTCACTGTGGGGCTTGTCCTGTTGGGTCCAGTGTTTTATCCTCATTGTTATGTCCTGTCCCCCAAAGTTCTCTAGGAAATTTGTGTTTCTCCATGTGTTTCTGAATCACTCTGGCCCTCCATGCCAAAATCATATATAGGAGGAGTCTGAGGAGGCCACTGAAAGGGAAGAGGCCATGCTGTGCACTGGCTGGCTTGAGAAAAGCCACACTCTGGTCTGTCTTCGGTGCACCCACACATAGTCTCTGTCCAGCTGAGTTTTGTGTCTTCTTTGTGCTGTTCATGTCATGTCTTCCACTGGTTCAGATACCATGATCCTTCCTGTGTGTCTCTCCAGCCCTGCCCATCAAATTCACAGAAGGGATAAGGAGTGAAGAGGCCACAGAAGGGGCCACAGCCACACTGCAGTGTAAGCTGAGCAAAGAGGCTCCTGTGGAGTGGAAGAAGGGAAAAATGACACTCAGAAATGGAGACAGATACAGCCTGAAGCAGGACAGGGCCATGTGTGAGCTGCAGATCCGTGGCTTGACCACTGGAGATGCCGGAGAGTACTCATGCGTGTGTGGGCAGGAGAGGACCTCAGCCACACTGACCATCAGGGGTAAAGATCATGTGTGGCACATGGACCTGAGGCTTGGTGTCTCCATGCTGTCATCACTATTTCTGTCTCTCCATGTGGCCCAGCTCCTGGGGCCATCTGTCCTGTAACTGGGGCCTTTTGGGCATTTCCTGTCTCCCCTTCTCCTTGTTCAGAAGATGTTTCCACATTCCTGTCCATCCTATCACCACCTCTGTTCCTCATGGGACTTTTTCCTCCCTCACCATTTATGTTTGTCACCTGTTCATGTCACAGTCCTTTGGCTCTGTATGTGGCTTTTTGTGGGTTGTGTGTCCTGTGCACAGTTTTCTTCAGACAGCTTCATGTTCTCAGTGACTGCTGGATCTTCTCAGCCCTCCCTGCCAGGTTCATAGAAGATGTGAGAAGCCAAGAGGCCCCGGAAGGGTCCACAGCCACACTGCGATGTGAGCTGAGCAAGGCTGCTCCTGTGGGGTGGAGGAAGGGGCCTGAGATCCTGAGAGATGGGGACAGATACAGCCTGAAGCAGGATGGGGCTGTGTGTGAGCTGCAGATTCAGGGCCTGACTGTGGCAGATGCTGGGGAGTACTCATGCTCGTGTGGGCAGGAGAGGACCTCGGCCACTCTGTCTGTAAAGGGTAAAGATCATGTGTGGCCACACAGACCTGAGGCTTGGTGTCACCATGTTGTCTCATCACTAGTGTCTCCACATGTGACAGCTCCTGCAGTGACACTATGGTCATCTGTCCTGTAACTGGTCATCGTAACAACTCCCTTTTCCCCTCTCCTAGTCCAGGAGTGTTCTCATATCCATGTTCATCCTATTGTACCTACTGTTCCTCAAGGGACTTTGGGTACCTTTGTTCACTTGTTCATGTCATGGTCCTTAGGCTGTATGTGGCTCTTTGTGGGCTGTGTGTCCTGTGTGCAGTGTTCCATGACATGTTCTCAGTGACTGCTTGGTTCCTGTCAGCCCTCCCTGCCAGGTTCATAGAAGATGTGAGAAGTCAAGAGGCCACAGAAAACTCCACTGTCACACTGCGATGTGAGCTAAGCAAGGCAACCTGTGTGGAATGGAGGAAGGGGCCTGAGATCCTGAGAGATGGGGACAGATACAGCCTCAGTCAGAATGGGGCTGTGTGTGAGCTGCAGATCCGTGGCCTCACTGTGGCTGATGCTGGGGAGTACTCGTGTGTGTGTGGGCAGGAGAGGACCACAGCCGTGTTGACTGTCAAGGGTAAAGACCTCCTGTGGGCACAAGATTTGTTTGATTTGTTTGAATTTCTGTCCTTGATCCATTTGCCCCTTTCCTCTTTGTCTTATGTTGTATTTTTTTTGTCTGCTCCCCTGTCACAGAACTTCCCAATGTCTCAGTGTCTGTTCTCTCCAGTTTCCTCACACTGCCAGTCTTCATGGGGTAACATGTACCACCTCCCTGTACTCCATGTTGTCACCTTTGTCACCTTTCATTTGAGTTTGTACATTCCATGCTCAGCCCAATGTGTTCTTTTGTTGGGAGTGAATTGGATGTCCAGATAGAGAAGATGGCCCTGTCCCCCATCTCTCCTTCCAGATGTGGCCCTTTGAAACACAGTAGTTGTCATACCCCAGAATCTCAGAAAGATGTGGGGCAGACCCAAACTGAGTCTGGAGAGCCAGGTTCTTCCCTGGGGTCTGAGGAATACTCCAAGACAAAGCCCTGTCTGAGGCTTGGGAGGAACTGGGCTATGTTCTAGGGTCTGGTCTGAAGCTGTAGTTCTTCAGGGACAAGTCCCTTCTCTGGGCTCTGGTCTGGGTGGACATGGCTCTGCCATAGCCACATGACTGGACTCGACCCTCTTCTGAGAGGAATACCTTCTCGGGGTCTTGGAGACACAGCCCTGTGGGAGATTGGAGCTTCTGAATGGGATATTAACATCAGAAAAACCAGGGTCAGAACTAGAACTCTCTCCAAACCTCCTCACCAGCTTCCTTGAAACCCACCCAAACCCATACCCCACAATCTCATCAACTTTTAGGCAGTTCACCTTATGGAGGTAGGCTGCGTTGGGGTGTTTGGGGGTGGATCTTGAACTGAGCTTGCCCTCCCTCCCATCTTCCTGTAGCCCCACAAGTGGTGTTCCGGGAGCTGCTGCAGAACCTGCAGGTGGAGGAGGGTTCCACTGCCTGCCTGAAATGTGAGCTGTCCACACCCAGTGCTGCTGTAGTCTGGAGCAAGGGTGGCCTGGAGCTTCAGGCTGATGAACGCCGGGAACTGCAGCAGAGGGGATGCGTTGTGGAGCTGGTGCTACGGGATGTGCGCCGTGAGGATGCAGGCGAATACAGCTGCACCTGTGGCTCCCAGGCCACGAGCGCCACGCTTATGATCACACGTGAGTGACTGAGGCTTATCAGCTCCAGTGTCGTGGGTGATGGAATGGAATTGAGTGGGCACAGTTTCTCTGCTGACCCTCTCAGTTGTAGCCCCATCCTGGAAGTCCTTAGAGAACTCACTCAAATTGCTGGGGTAGAGTGAGACCTGCCCTGAGGTCCACCTCTCCCACCGGTAGCCCATCCCATGAGTTTCCTCTGAGAACATCCTTGCTATCATCACATCTTTGCTTAGGGATCTACCCTCATGGCCATGGTAGCTTCCCCATTGCCCTGTCAGGTTACCCACGGTTGTGCCCCCTGGTCTTACCCTCTCTGTGCCCCATAATTCCGATGCCTTCCTAGCTTCCTGCTGCCTGTTGTAGCGAACCCTGGGGTCTTTCCCCTGTGCCTATAGCTGTTTCTGTGCATTGCTCTCCTCCATAGCCTCTCTGGGACCTCCTTTCAGGTACTCTGCTCTCCCTCTCTCTGGTAGCTGCACAGACGGATGTGATAACCCCCACTTCCCCGTGCAGCTTCCCAGTACTTCCCCTTGGCTTTGACCACAGATATACCGTGATAAGGCTTCCTGTCTCTGACATGTGGCATATCCCTCTGGTGCTTCACCCCCTTGGCTACGCAGGCACCTGCTCTCACACTGTCCCTTAACCCGCAGCTGCTCCTGTGAAGTTCCTTCAGGAGCTGCAGGCCCAGGAGGTAGACGAGGGAGGCACCGCACACCTGCACTGCCAGCTGAGCCGGGTGGGCATGAGTGTGGAGTGGCGAAAGGGCTCCCTGCAGCTTTTCCCTTGCTCCAAGTACCAGATGGTGCAGGAGGGCATGGTTGCAGAGCTGCTGGTGCGTGAGGTGGAGCAGGAGGATGCAGGAGACTACACCTGTGACGCGGGCCACACGCAGAGCACAGCTAGGCTATCAGTTCGTGGTAAGCTGCCTGAAGCTCCCACACTCCCTCCAACTTCCCAGAGGAGCAGGGGGTTTTGCCCCTTGGCAAGCAGGGAGGCCTAGAACCTGCAGCTTTTAAGTATTCATTTCTGGACCCCAGCTCCCAAGCCCAAGTTCAAAACTGAGCTGCAGAGCACAGAGCAGGAGGCGGGTGGCGTGGCCCGGCTGTGTTGCCAGCTGAGTGAAGAAGCTGAGGCAGGAGCTCCGGTGCAGTGGCTCAAGGAGGGTGTACAGCTGCACGTCAGCCCCAAGTATGAGATTCGGTGCCAAGGGACCACATGTGAGCTGCTGATCCATGGGCTGGAGGCCAAGGACACTGGCGAGTACGCCTGTGTGGTGGGTGGCCAAAAAACCTTGGCATCTCTCAGAGTCAAAGGTAAGCAGTATTTTGGGAGTTGGGTGTGAACCCTCACCTTTAACATTATCCTGGATACAGCTTACAATGTGTCCCAGTACCTTAATTACAGCTCTCACCCCTGCATGCTGATCCTCTAACAAAAGGGCTTTAGCAACCAGGGACTAGACCTCAGTCCACAAAGGCTGTTGTCTCCTGTTCCCTGGCAGGCAGATTAGATAGCCTGGCTGACCTTCTTTGAGCCCTTGCTTGAACTCTAGAATGCTTCGTGGTGATTTAGCCAGCATAGTGCTGGACATATGTCAGGGAACAGGGTACTCAGTGTCTTGAAAATAGAGCTGCCCCTATGGCCTGTTAGGACACAGGTGACCCAGCCCCATTTCTGTGCATGTGGGCCTGGCAGGTGACATTCCATATGGAGTAGTAGACGTGTGTTGAGGTGGTCAGAAAAAGCTTTCTGGAGGAGGGGGCATGGGAGCTTGGCTGGTACAGAGCTTCTGTCTCCTGTCCCCCAATCCACCCCAGAGCCCGAGGTGACCATCGTGCGGGGACTGGTTGATGCTGATGTGCAGGCTGATGAAGATGTGGAGTTCAGCTGTGTGGTGTCACAGGCAGGGGCCACAGATGTGCAGTGGCACCTCCAGGGCTTGCCACTGCAGAGCAATGAGGTGACCGAGGTGGCTGTTCTTCCGGATGGCTGCACTCACACACTCCAGCTGAAGGGTGTGACATTGGAGGACACTGGCACCGTCTCCTTCCATGTGGGCAACCACTCGTCCTCTGCTCAGCTCACCGTCCGAGGTAGCCAACTCCAGAGGGCTTCTCCTTCCTCACCTCACTTGGGAGGAGAAAGTACAGTCACAGTCCTTGTTGGGGACAGAGATGGGCAGCCAGGGTCTCTGTCTTGGAGGCTGTGGCACTGGCAGGGAGGTTGACTTGTGTGCTAGCAATTGCTGGGTGGCCCCAGGGCTGAGTCAGGCCACAGGCAGCTACAGTGTGCTTTCCAGAAGCTTACACAGTGTTGGAGTTTGAGTCCCCACCTCCCAGCCCTCATGAGACTATGCAAATTGTGGTCTGTCCCTAGCATCTCCATGGATCAGAGCCCAAGAGGTAGAAGAAGGAAGCTGATAACATGCTTTCATGAGTTTGTCCTTAGGAATTGGGATGAGGTGCCGGAGGAGGACCCCTGAGCCATGGGAGCTCTATTGAGCAAAGCAGCATTCCAGATGTAACGGCTAATGCCTGTGCCTCTCATGTGTAGTTCCTGAAGTGACTATTCTGGAGCCCCTGAAGGATGTGCAGCTCAGTGAGGGCCAGGATGCCCACTTCCAGTGCCGCCTGTCCAGAGCCTCGGGCCAGGAGGCCCGCTGGGCTCTGTGTGGGGTGCCCTTGCAGGCCAACGAGATGAATGACATCACTGTGAAGCAGGGCACACTGCATTTGCTCACACTGCACAAGGTGGGGCTCTGGGATCTGCCTCCACCTGCACACAGATGCTTGGGAGTCCACTTGGGAAGGGGTCGGGTTGGGGAGGTGATGAGCCCTTATATTTAGGGGCTGTAAAGATGGATCAGCCCTTTCTGATCAGGATGAGGCTGCAGGGCCAAGCATCTTCCCCCTTCCTCCTCAGGTAACCCTTGAAGACGCTGGAACCATCACTCTCCAAGTGGGCTCATGCTCCTCAGAAGCCCAGCTGAAGGTCACAGGTGGGCGTCCCTGCCCCACACCCAGGCTAGAGAGCCTATGGATGCCTGTGTCTCCCAGCACTGTAGCTCTTGGAGGAGGTCAAAACCCCAAGTCTTTCCGTAGTGATTTTTGCCTTAGGACTGGCATTTTCCAGTGTCTGGCCACTAAAGCCTTGAGCTGGACAGGCCACTAGGAAAGGCTGGTGAAAATGTCCTTCATAAATCCTGGAGGGAGGGTAGGGCATTTCAGGCCAGAATTGCTATTGTCTGCAGAGGGAGCTGCAGAGTGTAGCTGCCATGGGTTTGGACCTCTAGGGGAGACAGGACCTCTAGTGCAGGCCCTGGCACATGCACACACATTCAACAGGCTCGGGTATGGATGCAACCACATACTCATGACGTATGTATGGATCTGATCATGGTATATAGCCCCAAAATGCAAATAGGATGTTAGGAACCTTCAACTTACATCATGCTTTGTCTCAACTAGCCAGTCATAAGGGCTTGGCTTTGAGTAACTACCCTTGCTGACCTAGTCCTGGTTCTCAATCTAGTCCATCAGTCCACCCATCATCCATCCATCTACCCACTCATCAACTATCCATCTCCCAAAATCCAATCATCCATTTACTAACCCCATCCATGTTATCCATCAACCCTATTATTCATCTACCTTGCATTTATTCATCCTTACCTTCCATATCTACTACTCATTCATCTGTCTGCTTATGATTTGCCATATAGCCATCTACCATCCATTCATTCAACCACCTATCTGCTGTCCAACTATCAAGTCTAGTGTCTCAAGATGGGCCACATATAGCTTTGCCCTTATGGAGCCCCCAAGTCTACTGGGAGTGGCTAGACATAACAACAGTATGTTATGAATTCCATGACCCCTGAAACTTCAGGGACGACCAGACATAGTCATTTCTCTGAATCTGGGAAAGGCTATCAAGTGCCATTGCCCTTAACTTGAGTGATGAAGAGGGATATCCCAAGTAAGGGAAGAGCAGAAAGGGCTTATGTCCACTGGAATGGAGAACTTCATCCCTGCTCTAGACTAGATGTCCCCAGCCTAGGTAAGTTAGCTCACATACAGATAACTTGTATGGCCTTGGAGGGCCATGGGTGTGGGTGTGAATCCACTGGCTTGGGCACTGGTGTTGAAGGAGGGAATGAGATGCTGACAGAGCAGGAAGTGGGAGTCAGATGTACATTTGGGGAAGGCAGATGAGGGGCAGATTGGAGACTGGTACTGGTATGTCAGTGTGAAGGGTGTGAAGGTTCCTGAAGGAGTTCCCGCTGGGGTGGGCCTTGGACCGCCTTATCCAGCACTGTCCTATGTATACTCATATCTTTCCCCATGGTTCCTACCTGCATTCTCTTGTCCTCACCTATGGGATAGAGGCCTCTGGACTTTGCCAACTGTCTCAGGAAGGGATGTTGAAAGTACTCAAAGAGAAGCATCCTTAAGAGCTTCTTTCAAGGAAGCAGCATCTTCCTTGTCTAGCCCCCAGTAGCATTGTTGAAAGAAACTTTTGGTCTTGCCCTTCTGTCTGGCCTGGGGCTTGGGAAGTCAGCCATGTAGACACAGGTTCTTAGCTCCTCTGATCTGTGGCTACCTTTAGCGTTCATCTGAAAGGTGGGTGGGATGTAGGAGGACTAGGTGGATAACACCTGCATCTGGGAGGCTTCCTGACCTTGGAACCAGCTGTGTGGTGGGGGAATCAGCTGCACCTAGCATTGGGGTCCAGGAGTCCTGGTCTGACATAATCTTGGGGGGCACTTGGACAGAGTGCCTTTAGGGATGGAAAAAAATCACATGTTTTCACACCTTCAGGGATGGGCGGCTCTCTTCCAGGGCCTAACTCCCAACCCCTTGAAGCAGTAAGCCCTAGGGACCTCCTTCCTGCCCACACTGGGTCAGATGAGACACCCAATGTCAGGGAGATCCCCAAGTGGGACTTGTTCATTCTGTTTTCTGAGAAGGGACAGATTTCATTGCTGTTCTGTGGATGAAACCAGGAGTGCTCTGAAGGGGTGTGTGAGGTGCTCAGTGGCTCAGCCGCTTTTCCTGAGTTCACTGTGAGTGGACTTGGTGTCGCTTCCTCCTTTTTTTCCTCCTCTCCTCCCCTTTTCTCCTTCTCAGGTGTAAGCTTGCTGGTCAGAGTGGATTTTTGGACCCCAGGCCCAGGCTATTCTGGTCTGGGTGGCCCATACCAGTGATTCCCACTATTTTTCTAGCAAATCCTTTTTGGGACACTAATTCTAGAGAAGAGCATCCTGACCACCTTTCCCACTTATGCACTGAACAGCAGATTACCTAATATGAACACTGAGGCTCCCCTCACACCAATTCTCCAATGCACACTCACTGAGTGCCCTATAGCTTGATTCACTTCTGACATTAGCGCAGACTCATAAGTCATGAGGCTTAGTCCCATAAGATTCCCCCCACTTCAGGTACCAGTTGCAAATATCAGTCCTCTAACTGTTCTTCAAAGTGTGGATTGGGACACCCATTGCCCCCTGGGGTTTGACTGTGAAGTAATTATAATTACTGCTTTGTTACACAAGATATTACCCAGGAGCAGCCAAACAAAAGACTATTGTAGGACAGAGTATGGGGGAAGGAGCAGAGCTCCCTCAGCCTTCATTAAGGTTAACAAGTTAATCTGCAGCCTGCCTTCTCCAGAGGCTAATGGGTTGGACATTCCAACTCTCTAGGCACTTGGCCTTCCTGAAGCTGACCAATCCCTTCCTGAAGCTGTCACCTCATTAGCATAACCTCTGATGTGGTCAAAAAAGAGCTTGCTATGAATAACAGCACCTCTAACATTCAGGAAAGGCTGAGGGGTCTGGGAGCTCTGTGCCAGGAACTGGGGCAGAGACCACATTGGCTGTCATATTGCACTTCTGCACCAGTGCCTCTGAGGGTGGTCCCCATCCCACGGATCTCAGGGTGCCCCAGCCCAGATCTCCTTCTCACCCTCTTGCACAGAGGCAGCACTATGCCTGGTACATGGCTTGCAGAACGTGGATGTCTTCGCGGGGGAGGTGGCCACGTTCTCCTGTGAAGTGTCTCGTGTGGGTGGGCCACAGGCCCAGTGGTGGCTGGATGGCACCCTGCTGCAGGACAGCCCTCAGAGTGCCATCACTGTGCGAGAGGGAACCCTTCACTCCCTCACGCTCTCAGGCTTGGGGGTGGCCGACTCGGGCACCATCACCTTCCGCACAGGGCCCCTGGTCTCCACAGCCAAGTTGTTGGTCAAAGGTATTGGCCAATGGGGACTTACCCATGCTGGCGCTTTTGCCTCTGCTATCCCTGCATGCTTCCCGCAGGGTCCTGGGGAAGAGAGGAGCACCAGGGACAGGCCCCAAGTGCCACCAAGTGGGCATTTCTCTGTGCCTGTTGTATACCCAGGACAACCCCAGATGGGCACAGAGGATGGCTCACTTCCTAAGTGGGAAGTCCAGGCTTGGGAAGTCATCTAGATGGAGGACACCTGCTACTTGGGGTGTATGTCCACTAACCTTTGCTCATCACACTGTTGGCTGTATACCCAAGACACAAAGGCCGGCCCTTTGATGGGGCCCTTCTGACTTCTAATAGAAAAGACTCTGCCTCATAACCTAGCCCAGCCTGACCCTGCTCATGCCTGCTTTCCTTGCATGGGCTCAGTTGAAGTCTTGTTCCCTTCTGAGGAAGGGCAGTAGGCTGGCAGAAACCAGCCTCTTCCTTTTGGCTTCACCCAGTGCCTTTGCCAAAAGGCTCCCGTGAGCCCTCAGAGAACAGGTCTGGGTCGAACAGATACCCATTGATTAGTGTTTCAACAAGTGGAGGTGGGATAGGAGCTCTGAGGGCAACAGCAAGGCCCCTGGAGAGGGGCAAGCTGGGCTACATCTGTAGGCCCTATGCCAGGGCCTGAGGCACCAGAAATATGTAAAGTGGGATATGCCTTGGGCTAGAGGGACTTATCCTAGACAGCCAGACACATCCCGATTGCACCATCTGCCATGGGTGGGATGAGGCATGTCTAGTTGGAGGGCTCTGGAGTGCTATGGATAGGTCCCTTTCCTGACCACATGCCAGGCACCCATTGCTAAGCCATTACCCTCCAGAGCTTCATGCTTACCGCCACTGAAACCACTAACATGGACAGCAAAGGGTGGGTGGGCCATGGTGACCCTGCCTAGGGCTGACGCGTGTCCGGCGTGTTGGCCGACAGATCCCACGGTGGAGGTGGTCAGTGCCATGCAGGACCTGGTGGTGGAGGAGGGTGGCTCCGCCGAGCTCCTCTGTCAATACTCACGGCCCGTGCAGGCCACGTGGAAGCTGGACGAGCGGGAGGTGTGCGCAGATGGGCACCGTGTCACCATAGAGCAGGACTGGACCGTGGCCAGGCTGACCTTCAGGCCAGCCCTGCCCTGTGACAGCGGTATCTATTCTTGTGAGGCCGCAGGCACCCGGGTAGTCGCACTGCTCCAAGTGCAAGGTGAGGTCACCTGATAGGCAGGCCCAGACATTCAGGGTAGAAACGCAGACAGGGGCCACCAGCCCCTTGATGTAGGTGGCCCATATGGAAGGGAGCCACTCTGGAGGTGACAGCTCCAAACTAGCTGGATTAGGACCTCACAGTTGCAAGCTTATGGTTTCCATGGCTTACAGTGGCCAAGGGGACAACAGGGTGGTATATTTTAAGGGCATTTGGTCAGTGTGTGAGGAGAGCATCCCAAAATCAGGGCAGGTGAGCAGTACTGTAGAGGGGCCATGTGTGGGCCATGCCTTGAAGTTGCAGATGCTGTGGTGGTAAGGGCACAGCTCTAAGTGTCTAGTGGGGTTTGGATCTGAGTTTGTGAGTTTTTGGTCTGTGGACATCTGCAAGGCTTCTCATCTGTGCAGTGTGAGATGCTCTATGTGGAGCCCAATGCTAATGTGAAGTTCCCAGAAAGGGCATTGGGAGGGCCACTAGATGACCACACCTTGTCCAATGGACCCCTATTGCTGCCCTCTATGGTGGCCGCTGAGGTGGCATTCCACTTGGCCCTTTGTAGTTTGAGGATTCTTGCAAGAAATATAGGTGGAGAAGCCCTAGGGCTGACAGCACTCTGATCCCCTTCCCTCCCTGCAGCCAAGAACACAGTGGTTCGTGGCCTAGAGAATGTAGATGCACTAGAAGGTGGCGAGGCGCTATTTGAGTGCCAGCTGTTGCGGCCAGAGGTGGCAGCCCACACCTGGCTGCTGGATGATGAGCCGGTGCACACCTCAGAAAATGTGGAGATGGTCTACTTTGAGAATGGTCTGCGGCACCTGCTGCTGCTGAAAAACCTGCGGCCACAGGACAGCTGCCGGGTGACCTTCCTAGCTGGAGACGTGGTCACATCTGCATTTCTCACAGTCAAAGGTGATAAACTGAGGGAGAAGAGATGGAGTGACACTCTCATGCAAGGCTGCGCTGGGAGCAAGGGTGGTGTCGGAAGAGGGGTCAGCATGGGAATGGGCTGGCCTCTGAGATACCCCCCCCAGAGGCTCTGCAGAGAAAGAAGGATGATTTTTGAGTCCATCCCACCTCCCAAATAGAAGGCTGTGCTTCTCAGTGGAACAGAAGGTCTGAGATGGGACCTGCATGGCCTAGGTCATTTACAAGATGAGCATCTTCCTATAGCTGGGAGCTCTCACTCTGCAGGGTGGGGCGGGGCACAAGGAGGCTCACCAGAGGCTCTACCAGGCCAAGAGAGTTGGAGCTATCAGACCTTGAGACTCCTCCCATAGACATTGAGCTGCAGGGGTGGGGTGTGAGGCAGGCTGGGAAGTGGGATGGTAAATGGGGAGGGAAGAGGAGGTCTATGAGACTCTCCTTTCAGCACCTTCACAGGGCTAGAGGTCTCTGAGGACCCTCTCACTGGAGGCCCTGTATGCTCCCTCCACAGCAGGAGTGGGAGTGCAGATGAGGGCTGTAGACCTCCCAGATCTCCCTTCACGAGATTCAGGTGTGCCAGGAGCATTAGGTGATGTAGTGGTCTGAAAGCCCTCTAACTGCAGACTGGATTGACAGGAGGGTTTGTAGGGGCCAGGCGTCTTGCATTCTCCTTCCAGAGCACCCTTCCCTTTGCAAATACCTTCCCCATCTCTCACAGGTTGGCGTTTGGAGGTCCTGGAGCCCCCGAAAGACATATCTGTTCGAGCAGGAGCACAGGCCCGTTTTGCCTGCACACTCAGCGAGACAGTGCCTGTGGGTGAGGCCACCTGGTACATCAATGGGGCTGCCATCCTGCCTGAAGATGCTGACTGGACAGTCACAGCTGATGGCAGCCACCACACCCTGCTGCTTTGCAGTGCCCAGCCCCATCATGCTGGGGAGGTCACATTCGCAGCCCGCGATGCAGTGGCCTCAGCACGCCTTTCTGTACTGGGTGAGTGGTTGGCCGAGGTCCTTCCTCTACTGCTTAGGTCTGGGGCATACTTCCCCACAGATGCCTGGACTGGTGATCATCCAGAGCTGGATCCTTTATGGCTCTGCTAGACTCAGAGTCTAAGGATGGTGCTCCTGTTTCCTGTAGCTCCCCCTGCAACTCTACACAGAGGTATCCATACTTAGCCTGGGTACTCTGGGGAGGCCAGTACCCTTGAGGTCCTGTCCCTTCTCCTCCTCCTCTTTGCCCAGAGACGATTCAACCCAGACTTTGGGAAGATGGGCAGTAGGAATGAAATCCCCATGCTGCAGGTCACTGTTTGGCTATGATGCACAAACACATCAGCCCAGGGGGTTTCTGCAGCATCCCTTGCTCCTGAGACAGGCTGAGCCATGATGCAGTGGTTCGTGGGATTTGGGAAGGGTTCTGCCCCAGTGCCTATGCCTAGTGCCCAACCCCATTGGCTGCAGGCCCCAGTGGTCATATTGACCTGTCCCCTTCCATGCAGGTCTCCCTGACCCCCCAGAGGACGCTGAAGTGGTGGGTCGCAGTGGCCGCTCTGTGACCTTGTCCTGGGTGGCTCCCACGAGTGATGGTGGTGGTGGTCTGTGTGGCTATCGGGTGGAAATGAAGGAGGGGTCCACAGGCCAGTGGAGGTTGTGCCATGAGCTGGTGCCTGGGCCAGAGTGTGTGGTGGACGGACTGGTCCCTGGGGAGACTTACCGCTTCCGAGTGGCGGCTGTGGGCCCTGCGGGTGCTGGCGAACCTGTACACCTGCCTCAAATGGTCAAGCTGGGTAAGTCACTGCCCTCAGTCCAGAGGAGTGCCCAGCTCAAGCTGGAGGGAGGTAGCCCCAACCCCATGGAGTGGGACCTGGACCCTGGAATCAATCCTGGCTGATGTGACCTGTCATCCATGGACATTGTTCCTCAGCAGAGTCAACAGAGCCTGTGCCTCCCCCAGCCCCAGTACCAGCACCAGCCATTGTCCCTGAGAGACGGCAGGTGGTAGCTGGTGAGGATGTGTGTCTTGAGTTTGAGGTGGCAGCTGAAGCTGGCGAGGTCATCTGGCACAAGGGGACAGAACGCATCCAGCCTGGCAGGCACTTTGAGGTCCTCTCTCAGGGTCAGCGGCAGACACTGGTGATCAAAGGCTTCAGGAGGGAAGACCAGGGAGAGTACCGCTGTGGACCTGCCAGGGGCCCATCCTTTGCTGGGGCTGCCACCTTCCAAGGTGAGTGATGGGCTGTAGGGTAGGAAGCTCTGAGGGTGAGGAAGGGCTGGCTTCGCCTTCCTCTTCCCCTGAAGTCTGAATGCAGGGCTGAAGGTCCTCTCCAAGACTCTATGTGAAGTAGGACCGAGGATTGGCCAGATGAGACAGACACCCTAGGTCAGCCTCCCACCTCTGAGTATAATCAGTGCTTGTTCCCCTGAGTGCTGAACCCCTTACCTTCTAAGTCTCTTCTTCCAAGAGTTCTGAGGTCTCTGTCTGATGTATGCCACTCCACTCAGCATCACAAAGCATTGCTTTGCCAGTCAGCTTTGCACTCCAAGACACACTGAGTTCTGTGTGCACGTTGATCCCAACCTCCACCCCCCCTGCTGTGCTGAGGCATCCCCCCTCAGAGCACTCTGTACTCTTAGCACCCCTGTGCTTTGACCTCTCCATGCCCTTAAGCCTTCTCCTTCTTCCCTATGCCCTGAGGCCCCACCTAATAGTCCCCTAGGTTCCTCCATGCTCTCAGACCTCTCAATCCTTATGCTGAGTCCATTTCCTACTCAGCCCTCCTGCCCTGAGCCCCCTTTGCACTGAGTTCCTCCTACACCCACTACATGCTGAGCTCCATCCCGAACCAATGTCCCCTCTTCCTTTCTTTTTGAGTTTTCCCCAGTCCTAGTGTCTCCTTTTTGTTTAGTGCTGGGCTCCTGGCAGCAGGGCAGGAAAGACAGAAATAAGCCCAATTTGACTTTGAAAAGACATTCTCTGCTCTGGTCTAGCCACCATGTGGCCTGTTCAGGAGAAAGACTGAAGGGGAGCTAACATGGGGTGGGGTGCTGAGGCTTGGAGCTTCCAAGAGTTGGTAAAGGTGCCTGGGGTCAGGTTGGGAGCAGAGTTCCAATGAGGCCACAGCCCAGTTAGCAACACAGGTGAGCCTAGAGGTGTGGCTCTATTCTAACCCACTAAGGGATCTCTTGCTTTCTTCAGTGGTGCTGACCTCTGGCTCTGAGAATGAGGCCTCTACACAGCCCAGTCTTCCCCCTGAGGCGGCCCAGGAGGGTGACCTGCACCTGCTCTGGGAAGCCCTGGCCCGGAAGCGCCGCATGAGCCGGGAGCCCACTCTGGATTCCATCAGTGAGCTGCCTGAGGAAGATGGCCGAGTGCAGCACCTGCGGCAGGAGGCAGAAGAGATGGCCCCTGACCTCTCTGAGGGTTACTCCACGGCTGATGAGCTGGCACGCACAGGAGAGGCTGACCTCTCGCACACCAGCTCTGATGATGAGTCCCGGGCTGGTACCCCTTCCCTGATTACCTACCTCAAGAAGGCCGGGAAACCTGGGGTCTCTCCCCTGACCAGCAAGGTGAGTCTCTTGCTTGGCATGTAAGGAGAGGCTGGAGGTCTCAGATCCCCATCCATTTCTGTGGATATCCTTAATTTACTCATCCATCTATCTTCCACCACCTACCCATCCATTGGTCCTTCTTACTATCCATTGATTCATCCACCCATCATCCCTTCATAATCCTTGCATCCTTCATCTATCTACCCACCTTCCTTTCATCTGTACATCCATTGGTCCATTATCCATGACCCTTCCACTCATCTATCCACTATCCATCACTCTTATACCTGTTCAACTGTGTAGCCACTTATCTCTAGCCACCTCTCCACCAATCTATTTATCTGGCACTTCTGTCTCTGTCTACCATTTTATCTATTTATTATCCAATCTGTTTGTTGTTATCCACCCATCCATCCATCCATTCGCCCATTCATACCTTTCCCCATATATTTAACACCATTCACCACCTACCCTTCATTCATTCATTCATTCCTACCATACTTGTTCATGTGTTCATTTGTCTGTCAACCATCCACCCAACTGTCCATCCACCCACTAAGTGCATCTTTGCACAATCTGTTTAGCCATGCAAACCATCCATATGCCCATTTTTCTGATGCATTCTCTAACCATCTGTATCAATTACCTTCTTGATGCTGAGACAAAAATATCTGACAAAAATCACTTTAAGGGAGAAAGAGTTTATTTCAGCTTACAGTTCCAGGTTATAGTCCATCATGGCAGGGAAGGTATAGTGATGGGAGCTGATCACATTCAGTCCCACCACAAGGAAGCAGATCAGAACAATGAATGATGGTGCTCAGTGAGTTCTCTCCTTTTTATGCAGTCCAGGACCCCAGTCCATGGAATGGCACCACCCACCGGGTGGGTCTTCCCACATCAATGAATCTGTTCCTGAAAATCTCTTAACAGCCAAGCCAAGAGATATGTTCCCTAAATCCTATCATGCTGACAACCAGAGGTTAACCCTCACGCCATCCATCCATCCATCTACCCACTCACCTACCTAGAGGTTATAACTTTTTCTGAACAGCTACCTGTCCTTTCTGGTGTTCCTCACAAGGCTGCTGATCACCTGGGTCATTTTATAAAGTGATTTCCAGGAGGTAGACTTGATCCTGGAGAGCAGTAGGAGCCAGCAGGCACTTGGGTGCAGTGAAGCTAGTATATCTGCCAAGGGCTGGGAGGTAAAATGCAGTGCTGTTCCTGGCCCATGTTTCTCTGCTTGCTATGTCACATCCTATGCCCACAGCTTAGTGCCCCAGCAGTGCCCGTTGTGAAGCCACAGAAGCAGCCAGAGCAACCAGCCTCCATGTGTCTGCCACCAGGAGACTTGAGTGCTGAGGACCTAGCTGATCCCTCCCTGGACAAGGCAGCCATCAAGATCCAGGCTGCCTTTAAGGGCTACAAGGTGCGGAAGGAGATAAAGCAGCAAGAAGGACCCATGTTCTCTCGCACATTTATGGACACAGAAGCACAGGTGGGGGATGCCCTGCGGTTGGAATGTGTGGTGGTCAGCAAGGCAGACGTTCGGGCCTGCTGGCTGAAGGATGGCGTGGAGCTGACTGATGGGCGGCACTACCACATTGACCAGCACGGGGATGGCACCTGTACTCTGCTGGTCACCGGCCTGGGTCGTGCTGACACTGGGCGCTACACCTGTCAAGTGAGCACCAAGTTTGGCCGTGTGAGCCACAGTGCCTGTGTGGTGGTCAGTGGGACAGAAAGCGAAGCTGAGAGCTCCTCAGGGGGTGAGCTGGACGATGCTTTCCGCCAGGCTGCCAGGCGCCTGCACCGGCTCTTCCGCACCAAGAGCCCCGCAGAACTTTCAGAAGAGGAGATCTTCCTCAGCGCAGACGAAGGGACTGTGGAGCCAGAGGAGCCTGCCGACTGGCAGACCTACCGGGAGGATGAGAACTTTATATGCATCCGTTTTGAGGCACTCGAGGAGGCCCACCGGGCAGTCACCTGCTTCCAAGAGATGTTTACCACCATGGGCATTGGGGTAGAGATCAGCCTCGGGGAGCCCGGGCCCCGGGGGGTGGAGATGCGCATTGGCAAGGTGGCCCCTGGACCAACCCCTGTGGTGACAAAGGAGCCTGCCTCCAGCCTGCTGACTTCTGATGCTGGTGAGTCACAGGCTGTGTTGGCCTGAGATGGAGTAGAGGGACAGAAGTAAGGCTGGCAGAGACAGAATCAGCCATTCACTTGGGCTTGCTGCACCCTGGCATCAGCTCCTGGGGTGGGAGAGCCCTGGCTTGGTGGTTGAGCAGCTGGATTTGAGTCCCAGCTCTGCCTTCATTAGCTGTGTATTTGGGGGGAAGCTACTCAGCTTCTCCGAGCCTCCATTTTCACAATGGAATATGAATACTTTCCTTCTGGGTTTTTTACACAAGATTTTGAGAAATAATCTGTATGAACCAGAGAGTTCCTCATGGTCTATTCTGCACATTTAGCATTTCATCAAGTAACATACCATTTCACTGTGTACTTGAAGTTCTCTCCTGGAACATTATTAGGTTATAATACACCATGGCTTGAAAAATCCTCTGATTGAGTCACCTGTGTCCTTAAGGTCCCTTAGCCACTCCTGCTGGAATCCCAGCCCACACAGACACTTTTTTCTACCCTTTCCAGTTCTCCATCTCTCTTGCCTCATATAACTTGGAAACCAAGAGAAAATTATTAGAGAACAAGGAAGGAGAGAAATTCAGACAGCGGACTCAGGGTGTGACTAGTTCAGGGTCTACAAACACTCCCAAGTGAATAGCGGCTGTGCAGATCACTGATGTCATACCACCTTCTGCAGCAACCTGCATGTGTAAAGCAGCTGGATATGGTGGGCACGCCCAGGGCTAAGTGACTACACTCTGTCTGTCCCAGCTCCAGTGTTCCTGACAGAGCTGCAGAACCAAGAAGTACAGGATGGCTACCCTGTGAGCTTTGACTGCGTGGTGACAGGCCAGCCTGTGCCCAGAGTGCGCTGGTTCAAGGATGGAAAGTTGCTGGAGGAGGACGACCACTATATGATCAATGAGGACCAACAGGGTGGCCACCAGCTCATCATCACGGCTGTGGTGCCAGCAGACATGGGTGTCTACCGCTGCCTGGCAGAGAACAGCGTGGGTGTCTCCTCCACCAAGGCTGAACTCCGTGTAGAGTGTGAGTGCTGGGGACCTCCAGAGTGGGCTGGAGTGTGACAGAGGGCCTCAGGTCAGGCAGTAGCAGGAGCCTGGGGAGAGGTGGTATCTTTGTGAGCTTGGGTAAGAACTAGAGGTCCCTGGAGAGCATATTAGGGAGGTGTGTAGGGCCTTCAAGCCTGTTCAAGGGGAAGAGACTGGAGGGCTGGGAGGAGATCCCAATGTAAAAGGAAGATTGAAGCCAGTCTCCACAACACACCCCCTCAGGGCTTCCCTTTAAGACTGGATGACTTGACTAGAAAGCCCCTTGCAGAAGCTCCCTGTCACTATACACTGTGACTGGTGCTGTGGCATGCATGGTAAGAAGTACACACTTGATCTTTGTCCCTTACTGTTGACATAGAGGTGCTGATTCTCTTGAGAAGTCCTTGGTGCTGGGAGTTTCTTCTATTTCAGTGATGACTCTTGGAGGGTCCCAGGTCGTTCCAGGGTGAAAACCACTAGCTAGGAAGACCAGCCTGCTGGTAATCCTGTATGTACCCTTCATCCCCATCTCCCATCCTCTTTGGGATGGTCACTTAATGGCACTGCCATAAAAAAAACACGACTGAAAGCTGGGCCTGGTGGTGCACAACTTTAATCCTAGCACTTGGGAGGCAGAGGTAGGAGGATCACCGTGAATTAGAGACCAACCTTAGACTATGTAGTGAATTCCAGGTCAGCCTGGACTAGAGTGAGACCCTACCTTGAAAATGCAAAAACAAAAACAAACGAACAACCATGAGTGAGGCTGGAGAGATGGCTCAGCAGTTTAGACACTTGCTTGCCGAGCCTAACAACCTAGGTTCAGTTCCCCAGTACCCTCGTAAAGCTAGATGTACAGGGTGGCACGTGCATCTGGCGTTCTTTAGCAATGGGTAGAGACCCTGATGCAACCATTTTTTCTCCTGCCCTCCTTCTTGCAAATACATAAATTAAATTTTTTAAAAATCCATGAGTGGGAGGGCTCAGGAGATTTGCTGGATAGACACATGGAGGTACTTGGAGGGTGGCATCTAGGGGGCCCTCAGGATCTATACCTTCCACCATTGCCCCATGCTCACTCTGTGTGTCTCTTCCATTGGACTATTCCCAGGTGATTTCTTGTATTATACTCAACAAGTGCAGCCCTTCCCTGAGTTCTCTGAAATTATCAAATTATTAAGCTTGAGAGGGGTCATGAGAACCTTGACATTTAGGAGAGGGCCAAGGCATAGCATAGGCTAGTGACTAGCGCTGAAGTGGGCCATCTTAAGTGACTTCAGTTCCCAACCTGGTCTGATGCTGTCACCAGGCAGACTGTCAGGACTATATTAAATTAGAGGATACCCCACTGGTGTCACCACTGCAGAATTGACTGCTTGCAGGTGGGGAGAAGTCTACAAGCTCTTAGGTATCTCAGAAGTCTCCTGTGTTGATTGTGGTGTGACAAAGAGTTTAAAAAAACCTTTTCCTGAAGAAATGTCTATTCACATCCTTTGTGCATTTTAAATTGGAGTATTTGTCTGTTTATTTTTGAATTGTGAGGGTTTTTTACCTATCCTTGATTTTAAAAAAGCCTTATAAAATATAATTTTCAAATTTTCTGTCGTGTCTTCACTTTCTCAATAGTTCTTGAAGGCACAAATAGTTTTCATTTGGATGGAATCCAATTTTTTTAAGTTTTATCAACTTAGGTTTTTTTTTTATCAACTTAGGCCTTAGTTTTGATGTTTAATAAAATGGTGCTTAATTCAAAACTATGAAGGTTAACACTTGTGCGTTCTTCTAGGTTTACAGTAATTCCTATTTAAGCGTTTTATCTACTTGGAGTTCATTTTTGTATATGGTGGGATCTGTTTTCTGTTTGCTTTTGAGACAGTCTTGCCATGTAGCTCAGGCTTTCTTTAGTCTTTCAATTTCTCCTGCATCAGCTGTGAGATTTCAGGCATGGGCTACCACGTCTGGCTCAAATGCATTCTTCTGATTTCTTGTTCCAGCATTTAATTTTTAAAAGTCTATTTTTTCTTGCTTAAAAATTTTGTAAAAAAAACTAATTTCCACAAAAATGTATAGTTTATTTATGGACTTTAAATTCTCTTCAATTGGTCTAAAAATCTGGCACTATGATCAGTACCACACTTGTTGATTACTGTTATCTCTGTAGTGAGCTTTGAAATTGAGAGAATCCTTCAATTTTGATCTTGTTTGAGGTTTATTTGATTATTCTGAGCCCCTTGGAAGGTAAGGGCTCTGGGATGCTTCCTCCTCCTCTTCCTTCTCCTCTTCTTCCTCTTCCGATTCCTCCTCCTCCTCCTTCTCTCCCTCCTCCTCTTTCTTCTTCTTCCTCCTTTCCTTCCTCTGCCTCCTCCTCCTTTTCGTTTGGAACACTGATCTTATTCCTCAGCCTCCAGCTGATGATCTAATCACCTCCCAAAGGTTCCATCTCCTAATGTCATCACTGGGATTGTTTTAACACACGGATTTGTGAGGAACACAAAAGTGGGCGAATCCAGTACCTCTTACTCTATCTTGGATGGAACGCCAAGTCCCCAGCTATTGGTTTAAGACTAATATCGCTTTAGCCCTTGGGTTCATATAGGATGGAACCAGCAGGTTCCACCATGTCATTGTAGTTTATGAAGACACAGGTTCATGGTATATTTATAGTTTATTGGGCCAAAGAGGCCTGGAAATACGGCTCCCATCACAGCCTGGAGGAAGGGAAGCACAGGAAGCTATTCCCCTCCTCACTTCCCATTGCCAGTGGCTCCCTGAAAGGCTTCCCAGGCAAGGCCTCAGACAGCCAAGGTGGTTCTGGTACAGGGTGTGTGCCTGGGCAGAAGGCTTTTGGCCTGTCCTAGATCCACCCTTCCTTCCACAGTGACAAGCACAGACTATGACACTGCAGCAGACGCCACTGAGACCTCATCGTACTTCAGTGCCCAGGGATACCTGTCCAGGTAACGGCGCCCTCAGAGATGGGAGAGCCCAGTGGCTGGCCATTGCAAGGACTCTGGGGAAGGGACTATGCTGGATGCCTGAGTGGTGGTAGGAGGCCATTGATAAGCCGAATCCCAGAGACTTCTACCAGGCAGACTTATGCTTCTCAGTTCCTCAAATAGAGAACATCAAAATTCCTCCACATTTGACATTACCCCTGCAACCCTCCTGCCTTACACCCTCTAAGTCATCACTTTTGGTTTTTCTTTTTTTTTGTCCTTCCTGCCAGCCGGGAGCAAGAAGGAACTGAGTCAGATGAGGGGCAGCTGCCCCAGGTGGTTGAGGAGCTGAAAGACCTCCAGGTGGCTCCTGGCACACGCCTGGCTAAATTCCAGCTCAAAGTGAAAGGTAAGAGGTTGGCAGCACCTCACTGAGACAGGCCAGAAGCTGCCTCCTATCAGCCACCATTGGGAGGGAAACCAGCCAAGAGAGATGGGTGGTCATATACACATCCCACCTGGATTAGGAGGACAAAGAGACCTGTGCTCAGGGCTTTCTGTCTTCCACTGGGAGATGACCCTGGGTTTACCATTTCCCTCTGTGGTGCTAGGCCACCCAGCCCCCAGACTGTACTGGTTCAAAGATGGCAAGCCTCTGACCACATCTTCCCACATCCGAATGACTGACAAGAAGTCCCTGCACACCCTGGAGATCATCTCTGTCACCCGGGAGGACAGCGGCCAGTATGCAGCTTACATCAGCAACACTGTGGGTGCTGCCTACTCATCTGCTAGGCTACTGGTCCGAGGTGGGTGGTCTGAGTGACCAGGTAGAGCTGACCTCTGCTTACCCTGCCCCTGGAGTCAGGGTGCTGTGGTCATTGCTCCAATGCACCATGTCAGGTGGCCAAAAGTTGATCCTATAGGGAATATTGCCCATGGGGGAATTGAGACCCTTTTGTCCTGAGCACTGAAAGTAAATTTCAAGTTTGAGACAAACCTGTCTTGCCATGAGAGTCCTGGTGCTGTCAGAGGCCTCCTCTGCCTCATTAGATGGGGCTCCTCAGCTGCTATGTGCATAAATACTAGTGTGCCCATTCCAGAGTGAGGTCCCATGTCCTGGGATAGAGGATGAAGGTAGGTGGCAGCACATCACATTATTCTGGTTCATGTGGCCAATTGATTCTCTCACACTAAACACTAGCTGAGATTTCAAGCAAGGGTTTGGAAACCTTTGCCCTGGGTTAAGGCTGCCCTCTGTCCTGTACCTAGCATGTCAGACCTCCAGGACCAACACAGTACCATGTATGAGGCCAGGATCTAGGGCATCTCTGTGTACTTGATGTTCAATTCTCTCTGTCTTTCAGGTCCCAGTGAACCAGAAGAGAAGCCAATGTCAGGTGAGATGGTCTCAAGTGAGCAAGAGAAGGTGGTAGACCACAGGTGCAAGGCCCTGAGCCTGGGGCTGGCTAGAGTGGAAGTGTGGCAGAGAGGCCAGCAGGCACAGGCTGCAGAGGTCCCCTTGGGGTTAGGACATATGAGGTAAGAGCTATGCCATGGCATCCTCATAGGCTAGCCATCTTTTTCCAGATGTGCATGAGCAGTTGGTGCCACCCCGGATCCTGGAGCGATTCACTTCCAAGAAAGTGAAAAGGGGATCCAGCGTCACATTTTCTGTAAAGGTAGAAGGTGAGATGATTCTCAGAACAGGGCCCACAGTCACAGATACTGCCCTGGATGCCATAGACTCTGATCCTGGTAGGGCTAAGTCCTGCTCCTCCATGTGGGGAGGGCCTGATCACTGTTTGGGATGGACTCACTGCCTTCCCTCTCTCAGGATTCCCAGCCCCTACTGTGCACTGGCTCAAGGAGGAGGCTGATAAGGGCGTGCTGTGGATTGGCCCTGACACACCAGGCTACACCATGGCCAGCTCTGCCCAACAGCATAGCCTGGTCCTGCTGGATGTGAGCCGGCAACACCGAGGCACCTATACGTGTATTGCCACCAATGCGGCGGGCCAGGCACTTTGCTCTGCCAGCCTGCATATCTCAGGCCGTGAGTTGGGGCAGGGTGTGGGCAGGTACCTGGGCATGGGAAGAGCACAAGAGTTGGACACTAGTCAGATTCAAGGACTTTTCAGAGCACTGTTTCTGGGCTGGGCCCCCACCTGGACCTCCTTTACTCATCCTTTCACATGTCAGGACATCCCAAGAGCAGGTCAGGGCCAACGAGTACAGGGTGGGGTTGGTATAGGGCTTCAGAGCCCATGGGTCCAGCCCTCACTTCACTCTGCACAACTGTCCCCAGAGCCCTATACTCCCAAGCCTTTCTCGGTCCCTTGCGGGCTGGCACTTTGAGGATAGACTCACATTCTCCATCATCATTGGAGTGACCATGGACTGGGAGTGGGACAGTGCAGGCTTGGCACAGTCCCTGCCCAGGGCTCGGAGAATAGTGAATCTAGGTTTCCAGGACCCAGAATGAGAAGGTTCAGGGTCCAGGAGCTCATGCTGATGGCTACCGGCTCTCCTGACAGTGCCCAAGGAGGAAGAGCAGGAGAGAGTGAAGGAGGTCCTCATTTCCACCTTGCTGCAGGGGTGAGTGGAGGCTAACTGTCCCATAGCCACCCAGCCATAGAGGGAATTGGGCACAGTCATGCTGCTGCTGAGTAGCAACTTCTCCTGCAGGGCAGACCAAGCCCACTCTACACCTCAGTTTCTCCAGTGCAAGATGAGGGCTTCCCAGGATGCCTCTGGTGTGGAGCTGCTAACTGGTGCCCTGGCCCATTCCCCCCTACCCCCACTCTATTTCTATCAGGAGCTCGCGGGTGGAGGGTTGTGGGGATGGGGCCCATCCCTGGCCTCTCAGGACACCCTACCCCTCACAGGACAACCCAAGCTGTTTCAGCCCAGGTGTCGGAATCTTCAAGTTTTGTTGACCTTGTTGGGCAGAGAAAAGGTACTGTCCCCTGATTTGTGTCAACTGTTACCTAGTCACCCACTGATCTCTGAGTGCCCACCATCTCCTGGGTGAACCTTAGCTGTGTCTGTTTTGCGTTGGTCACCCACTGTCCCCTTTATCTAGACCTTTTGTTGTCAGTCCCTTTTGTTATCAGTCCCATTGACCATGCCATATTTCACACCCCATTGAACTAATGTGATTTCTTCCTCTCAACCCTGGCCCCTGCCTTCCTGACAACTGGTCTCCGTTCTATACCTCAGCACTAAGTGGGGAGACCTGGTCTCTTGTGTTTGCCTAGCAGTCCCCAGAGCCAAGAATGGGCCTGTAGTATAGAGCATGCTTGAAGCTAGTGCCTGAGGGTTACATTTGCTCCTATAGGGGAGTCCATGGTGGCCGAGGAGGCCCGAAGCCATTTGTCCCTCTCTGAGGTGGGCACAGAAGAATTCCTGCAGAAACTCACCTCCCAGATCACTGAGATGGTGTCAGCCAAGATCACGCAGAGTGAGGGGCGAGCATGTGTGTGTCCAAGGGGGCAGTTGGGCAGTGCCTTCAAGCTGGGGTCTGGGGCTGGGTCTCCCTCATCAGATTCTAGAACGGGCTGGGTTGGAAGCAGTCAGGACCTCGTGACCTTTTGTATCCACTTAGCCAAACTCCAAGTGCCTGGAGGCGACAGTGATGAAGAGACCAAGACACCATCTGCTTCTCCGAGGCATGGCCGGTCACGGCCTTCTTCTAGTGTCCAAGAGTCCTCCTCAGAATCTGAGGATGGAGACTCCCGTGGTGAGGTGGGTACTCTGGACTCCCAGGAAGCAGAGTGGGGAGAGACTCTGATCCTCCTGGAGAGATGAGAGGTGCAGAGGCAGGGTTCCTGGGGGGCACTCTTGGAAAGTGAATGACCCATGACTGTCGGGATGGGGCTTCAGGCTCAAAGGACGCAGGGTACACACTCTGCTCCCAAGACACACTGGAGACAAGAACTGTCACTCACTCAACAGGTGCTCTCTTCAGGGGTCCCTGCAGAGACTTGCTTCCTGCTGTGCCTCTCTCTCCTTCCTTTCCTTGCTCCCTTCCTCCCTTTCTCTAAGTCCACTTAGGTTCCAGGGTGGCAAGGGGATAAGCTATTAGAAAATGTGAAGAGGTAGTTCATATAGACATCCTCTTTTGTGAGCCCTGGTAGGGGATGTGCAGTGATTTTTCAGGGAACAGAGGAATGCATCTGTGTTCCTGACATTTGTGTGGGTGTGGGCACTTGTGCTTGTACAAAAAGACTCCCAGATGCCTATCCCACAGTCTGGGGTTTGGCAGGCCTGTCTGGCACCATCTTGGGCCCCCTGACTTGGCTTTTCCTCTTTTCTGGGATTTCGGGGGGGTCTATTGGGGATTTGAGAGACTCATCTCTGTTAGTTGCTAAGGGCCTTGGCAGGCCTGGCTGGCAACTCTTTCCCTCCTAACTCTGTGTGCCCTCCTTCCTGGTTAGATCTTTGACATCTATGTGGTCACAGCTGACTACCTGCCCCTGGGGGCTGAGCAGGATGCCATCACTCTGAGAGAAGGCCAGTATGTGGAGGTCCTTGACTCGGCCCACCCCCTGCGCTGGCTTGTTCGCACCAAGCCCACCAAATCCAGCCCCTCCAGACAGGGCTGGGTGTCTCCTGCCTACCTGGATAAGAGGCTCAAGGTACGGAGTTGTGGGGCTGAGGATGGGGAACTTCAGGGTCTTGGAGAGCTTGGTCACTAGTCTAGGGGACTCTGGCATTGTTGTTCCCAGTTAGGGGATAAAAACCTGGTCACAGGGCAGGACCAAAGCTTAGACCATCTCACCAGCTATCACCTTTTTCTCACCAGCTATCACCTGAGTGGGGGCCCACTGAGGCCCCAGAGTTTCCTGGTGAGGCCATGTCTGAGGATGAATATAGGATAAAGCTAAGGTGGGTGTCTGGTGGGGTTGCTGCCTTCGGGTTCATTGCTTACAGAAACCTGTTCTCCACCCTTCTTTTGGGTTTGAGGTGGGGTTTTGGCATGCTGCTATTGTGGGGCCTGTGAGTGCTGATTAAATATCAGGGATTAGTGGAGGCAGAGAACAGGGCAGCCCCAATTTGACCCTAGTTCCCACAGTAGCTGTTTCCACTTGGGCCTTCTGCTGGCAGGACCATGTCAGTGACTTTCACATGGAAGGGGCAGTCCTGTGGAAGAGTGAACCCTCTCTCTGCTCTCTCTTGCTTCCTTTCTGAAAGTCCACAGCAGGCTGATGGTAGCAAGAGGTACCCAGATTTAGCAGCTGAAGGAACAGGGGGCCTTGAGGGAGCAAATTGTCCTGCAATGATGCTGTTCCCAGGTCCTGCAGGAGGCAGAAGCCAGGGGCCACTGGAACTCCTGGGTGCCCCTCTCATGGCTGTCCTTTCTGCCAGCTCTGTCATCCAGGAGTTGCTGAGCTCAGAGCAGGCCTTTGTGGGTGAGCTGCAGTTCCTGGAGAGACACCACATGCAGCACCTGGAGCACTGCCCCCGTGTGCCGCCAGCTGTGGCCAGCCAGAAGACAGTCATCTTCCGCAATGTGCAGGACATCGGCCACTTCCACAGCAGGTGGGTGGGTGAGGCTACATGAAGGCCCAAATGCAGGTGAACACCCATGCTCTGGCTGTAAGCTAGGCTTCATAGAGGATGGGATAGAACTGAGGAGAAACAGAACCTGTGCTGACTTGATTGACCCACTGTATCACATCTCTACACAGGGCAGCTCCCCCCAACTAGGGACACAGACATGTGCCCCTGGCTTACTCAGGGAAAAATCTGTGATATGCCTGCCTCTGATTAACATGTTTGCAGTCTATAAGCATGTATGCCTTCACATGTAGGCATACACATACACATAGACATATGTGTGTATATGTGTAGCTGCCACACAATGCATGTCCATGTGCTTGATGGACACGTGCATACTTTCACAACCATATACACATAAATTCACATGTCCACACATACCATGTACATGTGTACGCATGGATAACATACATGCCAACATGTGTGTTTACATGCATATAGGCTGTCATACATGTGCACTGTTATACAAGGTGTGCAGGTAAACATGGGCATACTACATGCACATTACACATGCATTGCATGTATGCATACCATGTCTGCACATGTGTATTTATATATGTGGATATTTGTGCATACATGCATGTGGGCATAGCAAGCTTACATGTGCATTCATCCACACACGTATGCCGATGTGCACATTTACACATAATCCATGTCTGCACATGGGTAGATGGACACACAGCCATGGACTTTTTGTTTTCCCACACACAGCTCAGCACATTCACCCTCACAGAGCTCATCCCAGAGTGGGAGCTGGTTTCTCCTCCCAGAGGTAATGATCTGAGGCCAATCTGTGGAGGGAGGTCCTGACCCTGTCCCCTCTGTGGCAGCTTCTTGCAGGAATTGCAGTCCTGTGACACAGATGATGATGTGGCCATGTGCTTCATCAAGAACCAGGAAGCCTTTGAGAAATACCTTGAGTTCCTTGTGGGTCGTGTGCAAGCAGAGTCGGTGATTGTCAGCACCCCAGTCCAGGAGTTCTACAAGGTGGCCTCACCCTGCTTGCTCTTAGGCATCAGCACCTGCCCAAATGTCTTCTGGGGTCTAACCTTGAGAACCCACACTAGCACCCCAAGTTTGTCTTTCCTGACTCACACTGCTGCCTGCCCACAGACTGCTGAGACACCAGTTTAGTGGGGAATGCAACCAGAGGCCCTATAGTTTTCTTCTCAGTTGCCACTGGAGCTGTTCAAGCCTTGTGTCACCTCCTATCAGATGAGTGACACCAGCCATTGCCTAGAGTGCAGGACTGTGTGAGAATACCCAATTGGATCACCCTCGAGTTCTCAGGGGACACGGCCATGTCGGGGTGGGATGAAGTGACAGGGTGCAGGGCTGTGTGTGTGACACTCTGGGGCTTCTCCTCTGGCTCAAGTTAACTCTAGTCACTGAGAGACTGTGTATACATTTCTGCATGAAATCTGCCATTGTGGTTTCCACAGAAATATACAGAAGAGACACTGTCAGCCAAGGACCCCTCGCAGCCACCCCCTCCACCCCTTCAGCACTACCTGGAGCAGCCGGTGGAGCGGATCCAGAAGTACCAGGCCCTGCTAAAGGTGGGTATGCCCCAGCCTTACCTCCTGGCTACACCTGTAGGAGAGGGGTCTGGGCTCAAGCAATCTGGAGCCCTGACCCTCCATCCCACCTCAGGAGCTGATCCGAAACAAGGCCCGCAACGGACAGAACTGCACGCTGCTGGAGCAGGCCTATGCAGTGGTGTCTGCCCTGCCCCAGCGCGCTGAAAACAAGCTGCATGTGTCCCTCATGGAAAACTATCCAGGCACCCTGGAGGCCCTGGGAGAGCCCATCCGCCAGGTCTGGCTAGAGGGTGCTGGGGATCTGTGTTAAGCTGGTTGAGGTGGGGGGGCACATGTTATGTGACTTTGGTGGGGTGCTGGGTAGCTGGGCAACTGAGGCCTGCAACCATGGGTTGCCAATTATAGCCTACTCAAACCTCCAGGGCCACTTCATTGTGTGGGAGGGAGCGCCAGGGGCCCGGATGCCCTGGAAGGGCCACAACCGCCACGTCTTCCTCTTCCGCAACCATCTGGTGATCTGTAAGCCTCGGCGAGACTCTCGAACTGACACCTTCAGTTATGTGTTCCGGAACATGATGAAGGTCTGTGGGGCTGTGGCAGGGTTCAGGGGGTTGAGGAGGTTTGGAGGGTGCAGGTGAATGGAGACCTATTTGTCTCTTGGGCTCCAGGGTGGATGCTGACATCCATTCCTGTGGCCACTGTTCTGAGGTGGCCTGGGCATGGTCCTCTCTGGTTCCACATCATCTGGAAGTAGTCATCTATTGTCTTCCCTGATGACATCTTCCCTCCCACAGCTGAGCAGCATTGACCTGAATGACCAGGTAGAGGGGGATGACCGTGCCTTCGAGGTATGGCATGAGCGTGACGACTCAGTGCGCAAGTATCTGCTACAGGCACGAACCGTCATTATCAAAAATTCATGGGTGAAGGAGATCTGCAGCATCCAGCAACGCCTGGCTCTGCCTGTGTGGCGTGAGTGAACCCTCTCCCTGCAGGTTGTAGTGTCTGAGGCAGGATGGGCACCTGAGCCCTTCACCTCAGTTATCTGGCTTGGCTATACTAGGCTTTGGGACCCCTGAGCTTCAGGTGAGCCTCAGACCCTGCCCACTGGGTTGGAGGGGGTGGACTGCTCTTGGGGGCAAAGGGTTCCGTTTTCTCGATGATCAGCTCTGTGTGGTGTGCAGTGACTGGGACCTCACAGAGAGATCCAAGCAGAGTGTTGGGTTGGCTGGAGGAGGCACTTGGGAGACATGGTGGGAAGACCCTATATAGTAGGGTCCCAACCCTCAGCACATTCATCCAGATCCTGTGGGAATGGAGGATCTTTCATCCCTGATCTGCTTCCTCAACTAGAGCAGAATCTTCTTTCCCTCCCCTTCGCAGTATGCACCCACCTGCTTCACTCACCCTCAGTTCTGAGTTGGGACTCGGGATGGTAAAAAGCCACACCTTTAAACATGGGGCACTGGCATTAGGCAACATGATCAGCCAGTGTGTGCTCAACTGGACTGTAAGCCTGACATGCCACCCACACAGTACTGAACTTACTTGTGTGTACCCTCAGATGCCCCAGATTTTGAAGAGGAACTGGCTGATTGCACAGCTGAGTTAGGAGAAACAGTCAAGCTGGCCTGTCGTGTGACTGGCACACCTAAGCCCGTTGTCAGCTGGTACAAAGGTACAACTCAGGGGTCAGGGGTTCCCAACTTCACTGTCAAGGTGATGGCTCTGCAACAGGGAAGAGTCACTAGGAAGTGTGAGGTCTGGTCAGTAGGTTCTGAGTCCTGAGGTACAGGAGACAGACCAGGTCTGGTCAAGGGGTTCACACTATAGGGCAGGGTATAAGTAATGAACAGATAAACAAGCTTATGATACAAAGTCAGATAGTGGCATGGCTACCCATAAGAGTAAGGCAGGAGCAATGACAGAAGTCAGGATAGGCCTTTGAGGTGACAGATCTGAAGAGCTCTTGAGTGGGAGACAGGCAGCCATGAATGCCTGAGTGACCAACAGTGGTGACACTGAGATGCAGCTCTGGTGTTGGAACAACTCACATGGCCATAAAAGTTGAGCTGGGGATGGAGGCTCTCGGATAGCACTGGGATTGAGGGTGGTGGTCTGCATACCTTGCCTGACTGTGATGGGAGCTGTAGAGGTCATCATCTCCAGCTAGTCTCGCCTCTGACATCAACTGTCAGTTTGTTGAGTTTGAGTTAGGACCCTCATTTCTTACATCAACTGCAGAGTGAAAGGTTCCCAAGATTATTCATGTTACTGATAGCAACTTCAGATTCAAGGGACTTCAAGAGAATTAATTTCTTTGTTTTTTTTTTAAATCTTTTATTTATTTATTTATTTGCAAGTAGATACATACAGAGACACATACACACACAGAGAGAGAATGAGAATGAATATGGGTGCACCAGGGCCTCTAGCAAATGAATTCCAGAGGCATGCGCCCTCTTGTGTATCTGGCTTTACATGGGCACTGGGGAATCGAACTCAGGTCCTTCTGTGTTGCAGGCAAGCACCTTAACCGCTAAGCCACTTCTTCAGCCCAAGAGAATTCATTTCTGATGCCAATTTCTGGTACCACAAGAGCACCCTTCTTTATGATACCAACTACAGGTTCAAGGATCTCTAACAAAAACCCTCATTTCTGATACCAACTGTAAGTTCAGGGGTCCCCAAGAGCCATTCATGGCCAGTCATTGACTCCAAGGACTCACTGAGTTTAGCAAAGCTGTTACACCAGTACTATGATTTACTGGAGCAGGAAGAATCAGACTGAAGTCAGCCGAGGGAAGAGAAGTGGTCACCTGGGCAGTATCCAGTATCACCAAGTATAAGCTTCTAATTGTCCCCTCCCAGGGGAGTCATATTGCCATCACCCTTGTCACTCAGTAAAATGTGTAACAGCACTTGTTGCTCAGCTGAACATGAAGTATCATCCACCAAGAGGCTGGGTTTTAATTGGGGTGCGGTGGGGAGTCATGTAGGCATGGCTAAACTCTGACATGACTGACCTCAGTCTAAAATCAAGCTGACACTGCACAGCCTGGAGCACCCACCACAGATTGTTAATATGAAAGGGCCGTATGACCTAGAACCTTTACCATGAGCTGTGCCATCGATGTAGGTGATCAAATGGGCTCCAAGGTCTCCAGAAGGCCACATGCTTTTGAATGTTCCAAAGGCTCCAAGGTTATCTAACAGGAGCGATGGACCAAGGCCAGATTTATTTTGGGCAATGTTGAGCCCTCACTGCACTGAAGCCATGCTGTTGTGAGTTGCAGGATATCGCCTGGCTTCTGATATCTCATCTTGGCTGTAATGCTAGAACCTTGCAGGGGAGGGTTGAGAGGGGTACAGCTATCCTAGGAACTGTAGCATCATGCTGGGACTCAACCTGATGTTGGGTCAAGGCTGGAACCTGGAACCCAGATACCAACCACAGATGCACCCAGCACCTACATTCTGGTCATGGCTACTGCCTTGATGCGTGTTGCAGCCAGACTTGCTGATGGGTAAGATGAGTGTGTGAGAAATCTTGGACCCAGACTGACCACACGGTGAGGTTCTGCACAGCTACAGATTCCATCTGTAGAGGTGGGAAGGACCTAGGGAGAGACATGCTGGGGGCATCCAGATGGGCAGGGAGGAGGAAAGGGTCTGATCTGGGGAGGACTCTGAAGAATCAAGGTGCTCATGAGGATTTTTGAAGGAGATAGTGAGGAAATGGATAGAACATTAAACCCAGAGTTCAGGAGAGGTCTGATCTGAGATGGGAAAGATGGGGGATCACTGGCACAGAGCGAACCTGGAACTGTTTGGCAGTCTGGAGGTAGAATGAATGGGACGGGTGGGGCCCAGGCTTCTGGACTTGGGATTCTCTGGAGAGATTGTCTAACTGGGGACATCTCTGGAGAGATGAGGACCAATGAGCAGCTTGAAAGATGGGGGTACTCCAGAAAGGATGAGAAAGGATGGCCAGGTGGACAGTCACCAAGGACACCAGAGCTGCTGACCAGTCCTGAAACTGAAAATGTGCTTCTGTACCCATGTGCCCACCTTCAGGTCACCTGTCACAGCCCACAAATATGCAACACATGGCATAGACATATAACACTATACAGGTTCATACATATGTGTGTAAACATGCCAGTACATATATACACAGACAACACACAGATACAGATATATACTAGCTATATGTAGCATACATAGGCACACACTAACATGTAGCTACATATACACCACATGCATACTTATATAAACTTTATGCATATGTATACACAGATATAACATACATATATAAAACATAGGCATACACAAGATGCATGCATGCACGCACAGATACCCACTGACACATATGAATTATGTACCATTGCAAACAGGTACATATGCTTGGATACATACTCTACAGATCTATGCATTCACAGAACATAAACACAACAGATACATGTATTGCATGTATAGCTACGGATGCATGCACACAGAGATATAAAACTTGAGGTCTAAGACAGAGACATTTTTTCAGCAGACAGGGTAGCATCCTGTGTCTTGCCCAGCTTTCATGGGCATTTGGAGGAGTAACAGATGTTAGCTGGACATATAGTGACCACACCACATATTTGAGAACTTTGTTGATACCTCCTGGTATTTTGGCAGGGGAGACATCTTTGCTTCACATCTGGGATTGTCTCCACCTAGGAACCTTCTCAGCCTAGCCTGAGTGCCATCATCTCAAGCATCTATCCCATTAGAGGGACAACCACCAAGAGTACTGTGTCTGAGGGACCCAGCCCTATCCCATCTCCACATTTCAGCTCCAGCTGTTTTTTTTTCCTGTTTATGCCACTCCCTGGCCTTCCTGACTCATCCTGCCTGTGACCCAACCCATCCAGTCTTACCCATGCTGCATTTAATGGCGACTTTTGTCAACACAGCTTGGAGCATCAGGAGGAGGCCAACCTGTGTGGCTGACCCCCACCATGCCCTCTGGTCCTTGGTTTATCCATTTGAGTAAATTCCATAAGGCCAGTCGTTTTAGATTCTGTGGTGGCTTTCCCCTGGCCAAAGGCACTGGCAGAGTAAGACCTAATTTGTGAGGTGCAGCACCTCCCTGAGGTACCAGCCAAAGTTCCTTTATCTGTCAGGTGCCTGTCATATCTGTCAAGGCCATGTTCCCAATGTGCCTGCCCATGTGCTGCCCAAGTCCCCAAAGAAGAAGTCTACAAGGTGCATAATATAATAACCCAGCTAAGAGAAAGCTGGAGAAAATTCCAGGGCTCTGACATGCAGGAGATGCCACCCTTGATCGAATCATCGGGTGGCCAAAGCAGGTGGATACATGGCTGGCTCCTGGCAGTGGCTTGAGAAGATTGACCTGGAGGGTCTTCCTTTAGTAGTGAGGCTTCAGCAGATCATTAGTGACTAGTGCCCCTGGGACGTAAAAGTTCCTCTTCCAGCCACCTAAGTTGTTGCTCCCTCTCCACCCGCCTGGAGCCAGCTCCTTCACTCTGCCACCCTCCTCCTTAGTCAGACCTGTCCCAGACGAAGGTCAGGTGGAAGTGGACAAACACCTTTTCATCTAAATTAGCCAGAAGTCTTTCAGAACCCCTGAGTCCCTCTCCTCTTTGGCTAGGCTGTCACCAGGAATATGAAGCATTAAGTATCAAGATAGATTGTCGCTTCTCTAGGCTGCTTAGTAGCCTCAAACTCTTTGGGGGCAGCTGATTTCAGTGACCCAAAAGCCTTCCTGAGGCACATGGAGAGACGAAGTTGAACAGTCAGCTCCTGGAGTGCCTCTTGAGAAGCTAGGAGGTCCGTGTAGTGTCCAAGTAACAACCATATGGCCTGCATTGGTCACAAAGCCATATGGCTTGGCTAGAGCTGTTCATTGACCAGAAGTAGTAGACCAAGAGAGGGACGCTTGGTTTCATGGGATCTGCTGCCAGGACAGGGTTCAGGGGCACCCATGTGATGTGGCCTCCCTCTTCTCTAGACATGAACACGTCTCTTAGCAGTCTCTATCCCAGTGCATGGCATAACCTTGTGTCTGTCCGCCTGGCTGGTGTCACAGTGATGCGGTACTGTGTTGGCTTCATTCAGGAATGCTGGCAGTTTGTGTGGGGTATCCTTAATTTGATTCCAAGATCCAAGGCACAAAGAGTGATGCCTTGACCAAAGCTAAAGAGAGTAAGCATGGAAAGAGCTATAAGGAATGTCCCTGACCTCTGTCCTCTGAGATGAGGGCCCCACATTTCCTTAGTCAGTGCTAAAGTCAGACAGTTGCATGGGTCAAATCCCTGGATTTCAGCTTCGATGGATGATGAGTGATCCAAGCAGTCATGGTGAGACAGGTACAAGCTCCAAGAATCTAGACCCTTGTGGGGTCAGCGTTTCGGCACGAGAGTTCAATGGGGAGCAGAGAACCCTGCCATGGGAGAGTCAGCACTTGTTCATAAAAAGTAGAGAAGCCGCTCTCTTTACATTTAGTGAATAAGGCTGGCTGGCCCTGCTCACCTTGTTCTTATTGAGTTCAAATTGCCTGTCCCATAGTAGTCTCATAGGGCCTCACAGGCTGTCTGGTTTTCACCATACCCCCACAGCATGCAAATTGATGATTTTCAAAAGTGATGTTTAGTGGCCATGTTGGGGAGAGACAGACCCCCACCCCCGCCAAGCCTCAAGCAGTACCTTCCACTCCCAGAGACTCCAGTTTTCAGAATAATGAGTCTTAGAAACTTGAGTTTGCTCAAGGCCATGTAAAAGCCTGCTACAGTTAGAGCTCCTGTTCTCTGTTGTAAAAGTGTCTGAGTCTGAGTTATTTCTCAGGAGGTTTATTTTGGCCTCAGGGTTGAGAGGCTGAAAGTTCTAAAGGTATAGTGCCATCCACTGAGTTTCCTGTTGGCTGGTTATAACACAGTATCAGAGAGGGCATCGTGTCAAATATGTGCCAGAGGAAGGAAGCAGACAAGGTGAGACAGGAAGCAAGAGAGACTCAGACCAAGCTTGCTCTTAGAACAATTCCTATAAGAACTAACTCATTCCTAGAGATCAACATTAATGCTTCCAAGAGCAGTGTTCTAATTCACTTACACTAGGCAACTTCTTAAAGGTTCCGTCACCTCAGTATCAACAAACCAAGCTTCCTTCACATGAACCTTTAGGAGTGTAGGAAGCCAGAACTTGAGCTGAGAGAAAGCACGAGGATGTGGCCTGTTATGGGTACTCTAGACAGGACAGACACTGTCCTATTATGACAGCTCATCACTGACCTTACTTTTTTCTTCATTCTGGTGCAATCTCAGGGCATTGAGTCCTGCGGCAGGGGCAGGCTGGCTGGCTGCAAGAGAGGGTCAGAAGAGGAGGAGGAAGGGTTGTTAGGGAGTGGCACATGCAGGCTCTAGGCTTGGGGTGGGGGATGGAGGGAAGATAGATTTACAGCCAGTGAGCTGAATGAAACATTGCCTGCATAAGAGAGGTCCCTAGGGAGTTGCAGAATCATTGGGGAGGTGCAGTGACCAAGGAGTCAAAAATGTGGGATGTGATTTGCAGTTCAGGCTTCTCCACCAGCCCCTGTTTCTAGAAAGTGTCCAAGTTGGATGGAGAAAGAGACAGATCTAGAGGCAGAAACAGATATCTGTACTGTCCCCTTGTGGAGAGACGCTCAGAGGTAAAGAGACTGAAGAAGAGACGAAAACAAAGATATTGAGACAGGTTACACTCAGCCTCTTGTCCCCAAGGATCAGCCTCTAGGACCCTACCCCATGACAATCTCACCCCTGCTTTCCAGATGGGAAGCCTGTGGAAGTAGACCCCCACCACATCCTCATTGAAGACCCTGATGGCTCCTGCACCCTCATCTTGGACAACCTGACTGGGGTGGACTCTGGCCAGTATATGTGCTTTGCAGCCAGTGCTGCTGGTAATGCCAGCACCCTGGGAAAAATTCTGGTGCAAGGTGAGCTAAGAGGATTCTCAGTCCATGACTCAGCTTCTTTCTGGGGGCCAGATGGCAGTTGAGCTGGTGGGTGTGGGCTGAGCCTAAGGGCAGAGTGGGCAAGATAGTGTTGACCTTCCTGATTTGTCAGGAAAGGTACTGGGGTGAGAACTTATAGTACCTTCCCTGGTGCTCCCATCTGTCTCTGCCTCTACCCTCCCTCCTAGTGCCCCCAAGGTTTGTGAACAAGGTCCGGGCCACACCCTTTGTGGAGGGAGAAGATGCACAGATCACCTGCACTGTGGAAGGTGCCCCATATCCTCAGATCAGGTAGGGTCCTAGCTGCAGAAGATGGGGCCATGGTGCCCATCTGTATTGGGGAAGGCTGGGCAGCACACTACCCGGGCAAGGGGAGGCTGGGTCGAATGATTATTGGAAAGTGGGCATCATGAGGTTGAAACTCCTGCTGGACTCAAGGTCCTCCAGAGCATACTTCAGGTGAGGATGACACCAGCAAGGCTCTGGCTCATGAACTTTTCCTGGCTGGTTCCAGGTGGTACAAGGATGGCGCCCCACTGACTCCCGGCAGCAAGTATGGGATGCTGAGTGAGACCCGCAGTGGTATGCTGGTGCTGGTGGTCCGGGAAGCCAACAAGGAGGACCTGGGGTACTATGAGTGTGAGGTGAGGTGTGCGAGCAAGGGCCACTGGCCATCCTCTGGGGTCTCATTGAGCTCATGCCCTACTGTTCAGGTGTGGGTCTCCAGGCAGAACAGAGGACACCAGGCTGCTGTCACCTACCATCCTCAGCTACTCACCCTCTGCCCTGGGGCTTCTTCTTCCACATCAAGCTGGGCCCTGTTAACCTGGTCCCCTTGGCATTGTCCCTACAATTTTAGGGAGACACTTGGCTTTTACCTTTGATGGGAACTGGTGCTGACTGGCTTTTGTTCACTGATGTAAAATGCCACTGGCCTGGCATTCTGCAGGTGGGGAGTCCATCCTGCCCCTGTGGGCTGTCTTCTGTCCCTGTGGTCCTGTGCTGTCCACAGCACTTGGGCAGGGGGCAGTTGAGTCCTCTAGCCTGTGTTCTGCTCTTCTTGGGGCTCCTGTCTGGAAGCTGGCCTCCTCTATGTGGCTTTAGTATGACCCTGGAGAACCTGCCTCCTAAGCTCTGGGAAGCAAGGGGACCTGAGTTAGTTCTGGATTTCTGGTACTGATGGTAGTGGTCATAGGTGCTGCTATGCAGTTAGGTTTATATTGACTCCCATTTTGGGTTCTTACTACTCTCATTCGGGAGCTCACCCCTCCCCCAGGCTCAGTAGCCAAACCATAGCTAGAGAAGGTAAAGGGCATCCCCCTTGTTGCAGGCTTCCGGGGGAGCCTTGTGACAGAGCTGGAAGACCTTTCCTCTATGGGAGACACAGCCAGAGTGGGGACCCCATGCTAGACCATTAAAGTGACCTTAGAGAGAGGTCCCAGACCCCATGAGAAGATCTGGGTTCCCAGTGGCCTCTACTATTCCTTATTACAGTTGGTGAACCGGCTGGGCTCAGCACGAGGTGGGGGAGAACTGTACATGCAGAGCCCTGCACTACGTACCCGGGACCAGCACCACAGGGAGCAGCTTGTGGCTGCTGTGGAAGGTAGGTCCCACACATCTGTGCTACTCAGTGGTTCCCAAGTCTTGAGCCCCAGGATGGACCCTCACTGTCCTGGGCATAGTGCAGTGGAAGTGAATTGATCAATCTTTCCAACCAAGGGATGTTTTCTGGGGGTAGGGGCAGGGTTGGCATCTCAGGATGGGGAAGGCTCAAAGCTGGAAAATGAGGAGGCATTGAAGGGGAACCAGAATAGGTGGCTGAAGGGTGATCTCAGCACCTTCAGGAACCAGCAGAGGGCAGGCCATGAATCAGTGAGGGCTGAGCCTGCAGTCCTGCTTGGACTCTACAGAAAGGTCATACATACCTGGGGCTGGAATGACCTGGCTAGCAGTGATCATGGAGGCCTTGGACAGTTGGCAGAAGGAATTAGGAGCAGGAGAAGGCCCACAGTGAGTGCAGAGAGTGTAACTGCTGGGAGAAGGGGCAGATGTTAGGACCAGACTGCTCACAGGGAGAGACTGGCCTGGGAGAGGACACAACACTGAAGTTTATTGTCCCTAAGGCATCCTGGAGTCCTAGTTGGGGGAGAGGGGCAGGGAACTAGGCTACAAAATAAACCTGATCGAAGATGAAAGGATTGTTCTGTAACTTTTTCCAGGGAGACGGAACAAACACATGTTCAGCTTAGATAGGACACTGATGACAGACTAAAAAAATTTCACTCAAGTCTAGCTTAGCAAACCAGTGAGTTATTTGGGTTACTTACAGGAGTATGGGAGTTACAGAGCATGGGTGACTCAAAGGACTTGGCATCACCAAAAGCCAACCCCAGCATGAGTGATGGCACAACATCTGTATCCTGGGACTTCCTGTACAACTTACAGACAGTTCCTGCTGGCCAGCAGCTGACTCTCCTTTCCCCAGAAATTGTTGCTGTTTATATGACCTTGGGGAGGGGCTTACTTTCTAGGCCTTGAAAGCTTCATTTACTTTATATGTCTTTATGCGCCTCCTGTGGGATAAAATGTTTCAGTTGGGTGGAAATAGCTACACGAGTCTCCACCCCTTCCTCTGGCTTTTATGTTCTTTCTGCTCCTTCTTTCCTGAGCCTTGGAGGGTATGATACGGATATCTGATTATTTTCCTCCATCTATTGTTGAGTATTGGGCCACTGTGTCACATCAACAGTCACTTAGTCTTGGGAGCTTAACTGATTATGAGTCTCTGTAGTACCCTCCCATTACAAAAAAAAAAAAAATGAGATTTCCCTCCATAACTGACTGAAGCTGACAGCAGCAGTCATCTATGGGCTTAAACACAAATGTCATGAAGGAAATTTTACAGACGTTACATTCACTAAACAAAGCAATAGCTGTTGCCTCTTCACTGGGAACTGTGACTTCTCCAACCAGGTCTTTTGCCCTGGCTTACAGTACCATATATGTATTCCCTCCTGGGAAGCAGGCCTTAAATCCAATTGGAAAGCAGTTGGTTGCACCTGCAACAGTTGAGCCTCTATTGCACCAGGGGGCACATGTTACCTGATATGTTAGTACCATTGCATGCAAGGTCTATAGTTGAGCAGCACTGTTGGTGACAGTTCTTCCCAGCAGTCCACATGATTATTCTGACACTAGGAAATCTAGCCAGCAGGAGTTTCCAGTTCAGTCCCAGCCTGATTTGTCCATGTCCTGCAGACAAAGCATGTGGTATCTTCAGCAGTAGGGACTTACCACCTAGTTCTGGAATGTGGCCAATAGCAGTGGCTATAGTCTTTATAGTTTTGGGGGCTTTGGGGGCCTCCCTAGCCAAGCACTCAAAAGGGAGGTAGCCCACCTCTAGCATTAGGACTTTTATTCAACAACCTAGAGTTTCAGAGAATGACTGCCCACTCACATGAGGTGTCTTCATTTACACCCTTTTTGCTTTGACTGTTCTTCCAGATGCCTTTACAAATCTGTAAGACACTCAAGGGCTAGCATTATGTAGTGAATCCTTTTTACAGAGGATGGACAAAATCAATGAAGGACCATCATCTTCCATTCTGAGTGCCAGTTTGTCTTGGGCAGCTAAAGTGTTAAATAAAAAACATTAGCAGGACCCAATACAGTATGAAAAGACATGCTCACTTCTATCCATCATTTCATCCAAAAAGTAATATTGGGTACAGTGGTATGGATGGGAGGCACTATCTCATCTAGCCCTCCTCACAGGCCTCCTCATCCTGCCATACTGCTGTTGTCACAGGGCCACTGTGCATTTCCCTGCTCTGATGGTCTCATGGTGGCTGGCTAACCCTAGCTCAGGACCCAAGTTTCCACTCTGGCCTGTTGTGCCTACTTCTGGAGCTGGCTCTCCAGTTCTGAGAGGCTCTAAGCCAGCGCTGTGGTCCTTGTCTTTCCATCAGCCATATCTGGCTGCTGATCAGGCCCCAGGCTGGAAAAAAGCTCTGGCTTTAAAGCCTTCCAGAAGCTCACTAAGCATAGCATTTATCTTTCTGTTATTTTTTTTCCCTATGAACTCTGGCCACATTTGCTTTTGACCCAGGCAGACCTCTTTGTCTGTTCTGCCCTTATCTCATCCCCTCTTGACTGCTTTTGCACTTGAGAAACCAGATTTACACGCCAGTTCAAGCCATTTGTATCTGTCACAGCTTCTCCTACTCTAGCGAACTGGCCATCAAGTGTCACCTCTCATGCTCAGTTCCTTTAATAATGCCTGTTGTTTCTCTGAGATTGGTTCCTAGTCCCTGATATGGCTCATATGAGCCAGTCCACCAGGAGCTGATTTCCTCATGTTGTCTTGGACTATGCAGCCTTGGTCTCAAGGAGTGTAGTTATTTTACTTAGATTTTCTGTTCCCATGACATCTGTCGTAGTCAGCCACATGCCACTGGGATGAATCTCCAAACCAGGCACGATTTTGGCGAGGAAAGTATTTATTGAACTAACAGATCCAGGGGAAGTTAAGGAAAGGCCCATCCCTTTCACAGATTCAAGCAGAGACAGAGGCCCAGCACCTCCAGAAGCAAGCAAGCACACTGTAACACTCACATAACAACAGGATTGCCAACCTGAGTTCCAACTCTTCTTTTGCATATGTATCCCTAGTATTTTGCATCCAATTTAGAAATACCTCAGGGCCAGACTCCGGGAGGCCAGGCCAAAGTGACACTTCCTCCAGCCAGAAGGTTGGAGACAATTCACAATTATAATAAATTATATTGGGGGACATCTATTCAAACTATCACAACATCCTATCTGCCCTCATGCCCCACAGCCTCAAGAGCCAGGCTGTGAGAGGCCTCTTTCATTGCTTGTTTAAAATACTTTACCAATTCTAGCAGTTCAGGTGCTGAGAATTCCCTGATCTTACAGTTTCTTAAGGTCCTTGGCTGTGTGCAGAATCATGGGTTTCCCCTTCCTCTGCATTAAAGGTCAGGATGAGGTGTATCTTCTATCACTTCTACCTCATTTTCCTCCTCTTCACTGACTGAGTCTTCCCATAGGCTCTACACTTTTGGGTCCTAGGAAGGGCTATTTAGCGTAGTTCTAATTTGCACTCTTTCTTTCCCTTGCATTCTGCCAGCTATAAGAAAAAAACAAGCCATCACCTCTACCCCCCCACTCCCCCTTTCCCTTACTTTTCCTGCCAAATCAGAGGCCATTGCAACAGGTAGCATCTATTTTTTTCCCATTGTAATTTCTCCATTGTGCAAGCAAGTTCTTTCTGGGAAGACAGTTGAGCCTCAGTTAAATGTCTTATTTTCCACAAAAGAGGTCTTGGATCTGATGCCACAGCTTGCTGACCATCCTGTCACACACATGCTACTTTCAGGGGCTGCAATACATCCTTTAGTCCATCAGCATTCTGGAGGCATCCCCATACTCATACGGCTGATTTCATTTATTAAGGAGGCCTGCCACCCCAATTAGAGGCCAGCCTGAGATTCCTCCCAAGGACACTCTCCTCTCAATGGCTTGGCCTTGGTTGCATGCAACCCCCACGCCACCACATGGGGTTTTCCCCATGGATGCTCCACCTTCACACTGATTGGCCTCAGCTAAATGTCTCAGCACCCATTACAGGGACCATGCAACCACTGCTCCCCATCTCTTCTTTGGTTGTGGCCATCCCTGTATTGTGTGACTTTTCCTGGAGAGACATGAACAGAGACTGCTCATCTTAGAGAGGATTAATAACAGACCAAAGAATCAAGTCCACTCAAGTCTAGCTCAGTGAACCAGGGAGTTTATTGAATTCATTACTTAGAGGAGTACGTATAAAAAGTTACTTATTTACTTAAAGGCAGCTACACAATTGACTGACCCACTCTAGGGTGGATGATAACTCACAGCACCTTCATCCTGGAGCTCCCTGCACAACTTGCAGGCAGGGAATAGGATACAATGAGGGTTATGACATACTTCCACACATGCAGCCAGGAAGGAGAGGGCCAGATGCCATCTGTCCAGGCTTCCCAGTTGGAGCTGCGCCATGTGGAAGGGGCTCCTGGACTGGTGGAGAGCCTCCTGTCCCTGGGGCATGCAAGCAGAAGCTGGACTGAGAGCCAAAGCTCTCCCACAGTAGGATGGACTGAGATGTGTATCTTCTGAGAACTGAACTCTATGATCCCCTCTTTGGCCACTGGAACCAGTCCCTGGACGACATCGGATGACCTCTGTCCACATGGACTCTCCAAGAATTGGCCCCCCTGAGTCCCAGAGCTCAGCTTGGCACCTCTTATACCCTCCACAGTCCTAACAGAGACTCTTTTCTTAATGGGCAGAGGTCCTTGCTCCTTGTCCGTGCGTCTCATGTTTCATTGGGAAAATGCCTCTTCTCACTGGATGGAGATGGGTGTTCTATAGTCATGATGGGTGTCCTGGGGACAAAGAGCAGGTAGCAGTGTGAAAGAACAAATGTGCATCAACACCTCAGCAAGGTGCCAAGTATGATCCTGGAAGATTCTGGAGCCAGAGCCCGCTGCTGCCTGCTTGCTGACGCCTATCCTGCTTCCTGTTAACCCCGTGGCTCCACAGCAGTACGGTCTGGCCGACCTCTGGGTGCCGCTGCCCTCCCGCTTTGTGCTGCACGGGATTGGGAACCCTGCTTCGCAGTCTCAGCCCCCTGTAGCTGCCAGTACTCACTCAGGCCCCCAGCTGGTCCTGTGGCACCTGAAGACTATAAGCAAAGGGAGCAGGAATGCGGCAGCCCAGAGGTGTCCTATCCACCACCCTTGAGAGCAGCGAGGTAGGACCCGTCAGGGAGGATGAAGGAAGAAGCCTGGGCCTTCCCATCACTGTGGGGAGCACACAGGCCACCTGAGCACCCTGTGCTCTGTGCCTGCATCCCAGACTCTCTCCCTGTAGGTTCTCCCCACCTCGTAGAGGCAGAGCCTGTACAAGCACATGCACACATACAAACACACGTGCACATGTGTGCTGAGTGTACCACTGTATACAATGAGTGCATATGTCTTGCACACATGTATGCATATGTGTGCAAGTACATATGCATGCATACTCAGATGTGTGCATGCATGCATATGTGCACGTACAAACTCATAGTAAATGTTCTTCCATACATACAGACGCTGCTAGGACTTCAATTCAAGTGTGCCTCAGCTGAGAGGGGTTAACATGCTCTCAGCTGCCCAAGGGGAAGTCTTGTGGCTCTGTAGAAAAAGAAATCCTCCAGGCTGGGAGCTATGGGGCTGTGTTCAGGCCACACCCCACAAGTTTTCCCTGCACAGATGGCAAGAGGGGCTACTGAAATAAGGGATCTTTCAGGCTGCTTACTGTCCCCCTGCCAGCCTGTGAGGGGGGTGGGTGAGAGTCCTTCAAATGACTGGGGCAGGGATAACCTAGTCCCCGATGAGCCTGAATCTGTCCCCAGAATCTGCAAGGGTGGGAGCCATAGGCCCTCTCCTGCTGGCCATAGAAAAGAGTCCACACCAATTGGAGGCGCTCCTATAAAGAGATGTAGGTTCCCCTGTGCCAGCTCAGGATCTCTCTGAGGCACTGTCTAAGCTATTCTAGTGTGTTGGGTTGTTTTTGAGGCAGGGTCTCATTCTAGCTCAGGCTTACCTGGAACTCACTCTGTAGCCCAGGCTAGCCTTGAACTAATGGTGATTCTCAGCCTCCCCAATGCGCACCCTGCTTTGTCTAGGCTGTTTTTAGCAGAACATCTGTGACTTCCTGCCATGGAGCTGAGATGTGTCACTTTCAGAGCTCCATTGTCTATATCCCCTCAAGACAAATTTTTGTGGTGTTTGGGATTTTTGGTGTAAGGCCCCAATCCCAGTGTGGCTCCTGTGCAGCCTCAAGCCATTTCCTCCCTTCCTTAGATTCAGCTTCTATGTGTGAGAAATGGGACCATGTGGTTGACAAGCTCACAGGGCTCCCCCAACCCATGGGCTGAGAAGGTCAGGATTTCTATGGGCAGCGGAGGCAAGATTTTCACCCTCCACATAGCTTCTGTGGCACCTTAGGGGAGATGGGCACTGCCCTCATGTGAAATGCATGGCTGTCACACCCCTGGGGCCTCAGCCATCCATCTAGGGTGGACATTGTCACCTGTTTCATAGGGAACTGGAGTTTCCAGCTACAAAGGCCTGCCTCGGGGACACATGGACAGGCAGGACCTGGGCCGTGCTCCTACCAGGAACAGGTTGCTATGCTGCCATGCCACTCAGATAGCTCTTTCCTGGGCGCTGCTGGTCTGTAACCCTTGCTGTTCCGACTGTTTTCTTTGTAGTCACTGAGCAGGAGACTAAAGTCCCCAAGAAAACCGTCATCATGTAAGTGCAGGCGTGATTCTAACTTTCCTATGACTGTTGTGTCTTTGCATGCCACTAACTCGCCTGCACCTTGCAAGCCTGGGTGTCCTGGCCACCTGCCTGCCTGCCTGCACCCATAGCCTTCACACACTCAGTGGGTGGCCAGCCCCTTGCAGACTCTTACAGATACCTTCCCTAGCACCTCCCCAGGACCATGGCATCTTCACCTTCATAGCTATCTTCTAGGGCCTTCTAGCTCACCCCATGGCTGCAGTTCCTCAGCAAGGGTGGCTTTATTCTGCACATGTCACAGTGGCTTATCAGGATGGTGGCTTCCCAGAAGTTGGAGGGAACTAGCACTGAGAATCACTTCCATTGACAGACTTGAGACAGAGTAACCTAGGGTAAGAGCTTTCTGCAGCAATGGGAATATTCCACATCAACCCAGCCCAACTCAGCATCTAAAATATTCCTAGTGGGATGAAGAACTGACCCAACTTTTATTCATTTGAGTCTAAATTAAATACTGAAACATCAGTTGGCATCATTGCCCCAGGCCCAGCCCTCACATTTGGAAGGTGGGGAAACAGGTTCGGAGAAGTGAGGAGGCCAGCTCAGGGATGGGGATTTCAGCTGTGAGCCGCTTCCCCTGTGCTCCACTTTGACCCCATTCATCCTCCAATGCCTTTAAGGCTGGAGCAAAGTCACATGTGTGGAGGAAGTGGCCCAAGAGGACCCCACAGAATATTGGGTTGCTTAGGACATGCAGAACCCAGGAGAACTTCTATTAGTGGGGGAGGGGAGGTGTTGCAAGAAGCAGGAAAGCCCTGGAAAGGGAGGCCTCTTAGCATTCTCGAGGAGCCTGAAGGTAGCCATGTTGCTGAAGAATTCTATTAGCAGACTTTTAATGAGATCCCAGCTTAGCCCTTCCTGCCCTACCTCTACTTGGGTCCTTCCAAGGTGGGCTGTTTCCTTTGTGATACCAGCAAATGCTTCACCACCCTGTCCCTGGAGAGGGCCTCATGCTAGAGCTTGGCCCAGATGGTCCTCTCTGCCTCCCATAGGGGTAGAATATATTATCAGCTACGCTATGATGGAGGCAACTGTGAGGGAGGGGAGATGCAGCCAGGAAGTCCTGTGGGAAGCTTCAGCCATGACTCCTGACTGGGTCAGTGGATGGGGCCTTGAGTGGCACCCTAAAGTATGAGGTGTCATGTCTCTACTGCTTCTCAGCTCAGCATTGCCAAATGTAGACAAGGAGCCTGGAGCACCAGGAAGAAAAGATCACTGTCACCTGATGGTCTGCGTACTGAGCTGGTAGCCTAAGAGCCTTCATCAATGCCACATAGGGCAGACCTTTCAAAGAGGCCCAGTGCCTGGCTCCCCTCAGCCCCCTGCCCTGTTCCAGCAGAGGAGCCTTGGCTCCAGTTTGGCTGCAGGCCCATTATCCTTCAGTGAGATGGAAGGTCACATCCTTCCTTCCCAAGTGAGACCAGAGGTGGTGGGAGCTGTCAACCACTGAGCAAGCCAAGGGCTGACCATGTGTCTGCACATATGCCCAGGAGCAACTGCTTCTTGCTGGAGCCATGTGTTAGATGAAAGAAAAGCCAATGTCTTAGCTATGGCATATGCCTGGACAGCAACAAGTCATTGCCTCGGTTCTATGGGGCTCTGGCTGGAGCATCCTGCAGCTTCTTCCTGCTCCTGCCTGTCATTCCCTCTCTGTCATGATCAGGACCCCTGGTACCAGAGGATAACCCTACTGGCTACTGTTTGTGGTGTGGCTCTGGGCAGCTTCTGAGCCTTTCCACCCTTCGTCCATGCTAGTGACAGGAACCAGAAACACCCAGGCTCAGACACAAGAGTCCTGGCCCACCGCATACTCCTGTGTGTCTGGCCTTGAATTCTGCCTTCTCCAACGTCACCCCACACTCATTTTCAAAGATGAAATCCAGGCAGCAGAAGGGGCCTGTGTAAAGTCATATGGCCTGTGATGGCCCGGCCAAGTGCAGAGCTGAATGCCCAGTTCATGTGTTCCCCTTAATCTGGCTGGGATCCCGTTCTCTCAGATCCAGAGACCATGAGTGCTGGCCACAGCTCATACCCAGCTCCACTCCAAGCTTAGCCTTGTGCATGTAGCTGCCACATTGACTAGCCAGCTGTCCCTAACTCAGGAGTTCCAGGCAGTCAGGTAGTGCCCTCTGAGAGCTGGGCAGGCACAAAGCCTGCTCCGGGGACAGGCATGAAGGGACACTGACACAGGGAACACTGCAGGGTGCACGCTAGGGTTTGGAGGTGCCTGACTTGTTTAAAGGTCACATACCAAAACCTGAGGTTGGCCGCTAGAACTTTTTGCTTTTTTTTTTTTTTCTTTTTTGCTGGGGAGCTGGGCAGTTGGCTTAAGCGCATGTGTAGGAGTTTGTGCAGTCTCACCTCCTGCTCTTACATACACTAACTTGGTCTCTGGCATATGCTGATAGCATGGTGTCGGGTGAGGATGCTGGTCTCAGTCCATTTCTTCTTGGGCCCCCCCCCACTAGAGAGGAGACCATCACCACTGTGGTGAAGAGTCCCCGTGGCCGACGACAGTCCCCCAGCAAGTCCCCCTCACGCTCGCCTTCCCGACACTCTTCCAGCCCACTGAGGCCAGGACTATTGGCCCCTGAGCTGTACCCACCAGGGACTAGCCAGCCCCGCAGGCTCCAGGCGGAGCCAGGCCGGAAGGCCCCAGTGCCCGCACTGTATGTGACAGAGGCCGAGGCCCTCGCTCCAGCCTTACAGCCCCAGCCCAAGTGGCTGGAGGTTGAGGAAACCATTGAAGTGCGAGTGAAGAAGACAGGATCACACGGCTCATCTCCTGTCCAAGAAGCACCCAGTGGTGGTGGAAGAGGGCTGCTCTTCACATTGCCTGGTGGGACTCCCACCCAGGATACCAATGTCAACAACTCCAACAACAAGCATGTGCACCATGAAGGCCAGGCCTGGGGTCCCACTGTGATTCATGTCGGTGAACCCCTCGTCTTCCATGTAGATGTAGGGGACAGTATGAGTTGGATAGCTACTGGCCCTGTTGGCTCTGAGCCACAGGAGACTGGGGCCCCCCATGAAGACAAGAGTATTCTGGAGGAGGCGGGAGGCAGCGACCAAGAAGAATGCATCTTTGAGGTGGAGGAACCCCAGGACAACAGCAGCTTTCAGGGCCGTGACCCCAAAATCCTCACACACAATGGCCGCATGTTGACACTGGCTGACCTGGAAGATTACATACCTCAGGAAGGGGAGACCTTTGGCTGCGGGGGCCCTGCACCCAGCTCCTCTGACAACCCTCCCTGTGAGGTCTCGGTGCTCCAGAGAGAGATCAGTGAGCCAACTGTGGGGCAGCCCATCCTGTTCAATGTGGGGCACCCACCAGGCCCTGGAGCTGTGCCCAGCTTCTTCAGGCCCCAGGTCCAAAGCCCAGAAGGTATTTCCTTCGTCCTGCGTGAGACTCAAGCTGGGCCAGTGAGCACCACTCCCTGGACAGGCTCCTTCCACACCCGTGTCCAGCATTCAGTGGACAGTGGACAGAATAGCTTCAAGACAGAGGTCTCTACCCAGACTGTCAGTTTTGGAGCAATGGGAGAGACAGTCACTCTGCACATTGACCCAGATGGGAGTGAGGCCCCTGGGCCTTCCCAGGGCTGATATTACACACTGAGGACACTGACAGGGCTGAGACAATGTGGGAAAAACAGGGCAAGTGGAGTGGCCTAGGGTCCTGGGACCTTGCTGGGCACCAGCATCTGGCTCGGAACCCCCAGCTCACCATGGGATTCCATGCCAAACCTGCACCGTCTTTCTTCCCAGACCCTCCTACCTCACTGGACTTAGTCTCCACTAGATGAGCAGAACAGCACCTACGATGTTGGAGGGTGCTGACATCACTTCAGAAGGGCTCTGGCAGGGAACAGCTCAGAGACCCCCAACTCTGGGCTCCTTTCCTCCAGCTTTCCTGGAATTCTGGACACAGATGTGGACTTGGGTGTTTCTTCTAAAACACTCCTTCCATTGAAGTTCCTTCCTGGGGCTACATCCAAGGCATGTGTGACCTTGCCACCAGCTCTGCAGACTTTTGGGGCCACCTCTGCATGGAGAACACAGGTTTTGTGTTTGGGGAGATGCCCTGGCCATTGGCCCTGATGAAAACAATAAACCAATTCCCAGCACCTTCTCTCCGTTCTTTCTTGCTTGTGCAATCAGTAGCTCAGGGTCCCATCCTCTTGTAACCACCTTACTTATTCTCCCAAGGTTACATCTAAAGCCACACAGCCCTTCCTAGGGTGGCCACCTGCCTGTGTGCCCCAGTGAAGCACCTGTGGTTCTCAGTCTGTGTGAGGTCCTTGGGTGAACTGGGAGCAGGACATGGATCTAGCTGGTATCTGAACATGGGGCTGGTTCCTGGGACTCATGGAAAAACCATAATGGTCACCTTTGGTTTTCTGGGGTCTGAGAAAGGCTTCCTAAGACCTGGATAACTGAGGCTATTGTAGGACAGATGAAAAATATTAGGGATGAGATGTGTGACTTGGACTGAGCTTTCAACTTCCAAGGGTTGATCCCTTTGTCCCCAGAGGAGATTACCCAGCATCCCAGCACCTGCTTTTGAGGGAATGGGACACAGATGACCCACAGCCAGTACCCGGGGATGCTGCTGGCCTCTTGAATTGAAGAAGAGGAGTGTGGGTGCCTGGTCTTGTTGGAGGGAGACAATAGGGTTGCCCGATCAGTCTGGGTTAGGGGAGTGTTAAAGGTAGCTAATCAGCAGGGGTTTGAGGAGGGTCTGTGAAGGGAAGTCTCTGGGCAGGGGACCTGCTGGTGACAGAGTGTTCAGCAGTCCTGGGGCCATGTGCATAAGGCCACTCAGATGGGCAAGCAGCTCTAGAAGGGTGCACTTAGGACAAGGGCAGAAGCCACACTCAGTAGAGGTCTGTGGGGATACTGGGAGGCTCTGAGAAGAGGCTGTGGAAGGGCACTGGCCTGGGCTGGGATGCAGGTGGAGGGTATAAAGTTACTGAGTGGGTAGGGTGGGAGAGGGCCTGGGCTTTCCTGGGAGGTGAACCTGTTCCTAAGAAAAAGGCCAGGCCTTCTGGACACCTAGTCTTAAGGTCCCCTTGGCTCTTGATATAGCATTAGGCTGAGGTTTGGGTCTAGAGGGGAGTCAGGCCTGGATGGAGGGTGTGTGGGACTGGGGGCACACTGAGGACAGGGGCTCTTTGGAAAAGGATAAGTTCTCCCTAAAACCTCTGGAGGTGACCCTCAGTGTGAGGTGACCTTGAGTAAACCTCTGGGAGGATGGCCCTGAATGTACACAGCCCTGGTAGAGGAAGCAGCTGCCCCTGTATCTGGCTCAGGGCTCCTGACTTTGCCACATCTCTCCAGACCTCCCCTTCAGGCAGCCTTCTGAGTGAGAAGCTGCAGATGGGATGACAGCCTTTGAGGACTGGGGTGGGTCTCCAGAGCCATCTTACTTACCCCACGTGCCTACTGCCTCTTCACAGACACCAATCTTGAGGACTCTGTCCACCCTGCCCTGGAAGGAGCAGACGAGGAAGCTACATCTGTTTTTTGGAGACTGCTGAGCCCAGAGGCTCTGGGCCCCTCCCCAGGGGACTTCACCAGCGCCAGCCCAAGGGGCCCACCAACATTCCAGGAGGCCAGCCCCCTGCACCCAGGCATGGCAGCCTCAGGTGTACCTGGTGAGGCTCAGTAGGGAGTCAACTACAAAGACCCTCCCATGTTGGCCCTGTCATACTGAATGTCCTTTGAGCACATACCGGCAGGGTCCTTGGAAACCCGTAATATCTAGATAGCTCCATGTGCTGGTGATCCTGGGCAAGGTCTACCCTCATCTGAGAAATTTGCAATGGGGCTAGATCTGGAAGGATCTGCCTGTTTTAGAAGCCAGGGCCATTGGCAAGGTCGAGTACCTTGTACTTCTGACTGGGTGGGGAAGAGGAGGAGAGGCCAAAAGAAGAACAGAAGGTGGGGCAAGGGAGAAGGAGTAGGAAGAAGCAGAAGGAAGAGGACACAGAGGGAGGAATGGGAAGGAGAAAAGGAAGAAGGGGAAGAAAAGATAGCAGGAGTTGGGAGGGAAGAAGAGGGAAAGGAAGCAGGAGGAGAGGAGGAAGAAAGAAGAGGATGGGGTAGAGGAATAAGAGGAGGAGGAATGGAGGGGTTGAAAGGGCTCTACCCCAGACAAACCCACTATCTGCCAAGTCTCTGCTGCTAGCCCACTTCCTCCTGTGGTATGGATCACCCGAGGCCCTTTCCTTGGGTAGGGTTGGTCTTCTATATGGAGAACTTTAAGGAATTTCTTTCTAAACAGACAGATGGACCCTGCTGCATCTGTAGGTGGACTAGAAGCACCACAGCCAGGTGTGGGCACTCAAGGCTGAGTCTCCTGAGGACTAGGATGGAGTGCTTCAGAACTGGAGTAGGGCACAGACAAGACCCAAGCCAGGCTAGAGCCTGGACAGGCAGACAGATGTGGAGTTGGAGCAAGGCTGACGAGGAGAGCAGAGAAAATGGAGCCAAGGCTGGATTGGTAGATGCAGCCCTCTTTGCAAGGCATTAGATAGCAATCCACCAAGAACAGTCCCAGAGCAGGCTTGTCGGCTCCTCCTTAGTATCACTGGGCATGAGGAACTCATGTTCTAGCAGGGCCCGCCAATGCACAAGAGTAAGGGTGGAAAGTGGGGGGCAGGGATGGTTCTTTGACCCCTGAAGTCACTAGTCCTCTCACTGTGGAGTGATGACAGAGAAGACAAGGACAAGCTCAGAAGTCAGTTCACCTGTTGGTAGGGATCCTGGGGCCATAATGCAGATTCCAAATCCAGGACTCTGCTGGGTCTTGTGCTCTCAGAGTCCCCAGGGCTAGCTGGAGACAGCAAACTGAGCAGGACTGCCCACCGTCTGTGCATGTGGGACAGAGGAGCAGAGCTTCAGGGCACATTCATGCTAAAAGCCCACCCAACCTGCTCCCACATACCCTGTCTCCTGGGAGAGCCCAGGAAACTACATGAGCACAGTGAGGCTCAAAAACCTGCCTGTCATCAACCAGACTGAAGTGCCAGCCCAGCTCAATGGGAGTGCCCCTGAGGCAGCAGGGGAGGGTACCACAGCCCATGTCTCCAACCTGAGAGCCTTCCTGGGTAAGGTCTCATCCCAAGTGGTGGACTCACGAGGCTGGCAGATAGGTAGAGTGGGTGGCCTGACGTATGGGCACTACACTGTGGGCTGTGGTGGTGCTTTAGGTAAAGCTGGGCAAGGAAGCATCGATGGAACAGGGACAGGCCTGAGCAGAAAGGACAAGGACCTGAGATCCACTGGGTAGAATGTAAAGGAAACTATGGACGGAGGACTCTGGATGCTGGGTGGAGCTGGGAGAGAACAGAGGGACCTGGAGGTTTTGGAATGGCCAGACTTCTACCTGAGCCCAGACTCATTCCAGTTCTGTCCTCAGTGGGCTCAGTGCACTAACCTTCCCCTCCCTGACGATCAGGAGGGCAGTGGTTATACCTGCCTGCGGTTCCTTCAGCTCACCTCTGCAGGCATCAGGGCCTGAGATGCTCACCCCTGCCTGGTGCCTCGGTTTCCCTGTATGTGCCATCTGTCAGCTCAGGTTGTCCTAAGCCCTTTACTAGCCAGTTAGTGTAGCATGTCTTATCTTCTTGGTGAGGGGTAGCATGTCCTGGTGGCCCTGGCAAGAAACCAGGGGACTTGGCAGTGCAGTCAGCATGTATTACTGCGCTTTGGGGACCTAGACTCTGCAGCTGGCATTGAACTCCACCCCAACCTGGTGATGTGGTGGGCAACAATGGAGCCAAGGAGAATTCCCCAAGCACCAGACCAGCTTTGACTCACTCACACTCATGTCTTCCCTCAGCTGAGCCCCCAAAGGTCCTGGAGCCCATCACACAAGTTCTGGAAGAGAAAGCGACCACAGCTGGGGCCCAGGAACGGACTGTACCTATTCGGTAATTTCCCTAGCCAGCAGAGGTCATGAGAGGGACTGTCCTCAAGGGACATCCTGGGGTGGGTAGGAAAGGGCTCACACACTTTGGCATCAAGAGTAGTCAGGAGGGTGGAATTGGAGTTTCCTAGCATACTCCTTGCCAACTCCCATCCCAAATTGGCAGGCAGAGGAGGGAAGTATGGGTAAACAAACACCCTTTGTGCAAAAGGGTACCTCTGTCTCACATCTCACCCCATGAGTGGGGCACGTACCTTATCTTGAGATTCAACCACCTGTGAGGTGCAGGACTGGGTCTCCAGTTTCCTCCACTGAGCAAAGACCACTACCATGACTCCAGGGTGGAAGGCGTAGCCTGGCCAGGTGCAGGCACAGGACAGCTGCTCTTGGACCAGGCTGCAGGCACAGGGCCGCTACTCTTGGATGTGCAGAGCCACGTGGTCATGGAGACTACACAAAGGACCTATGTGTACCAGGCCACTGACGCAAGTGCTACAAGTATGGAAGTGGGTCAACTGGGTGAGGGGTATACTCATGCCTTGTGTGGGGAGGGGGAGGCATCTGTATGAGGGCCTGCTGAGATCAGGCATGCCTCAGCCTATGCCCCCCCACCTTCTTTCTGTGACCCTTGGAGGCGCTGGAACCCTCTAGGAAGAGGCAAGCAGTGACATATTTGGTGTCTGCTGGACCATTACTTGGGACAGACAGCCTGTTAACATGCTCTACTTTCCTTGGTCTCTCTGTCTCCTTGGCTGCTTGGCCAGCCGAGATCAAAGCTGAAGAGATAAGAGTCTTGATGGAAGGAAGCACTCTGCAACTGCCTGAGGCCTGGGCAGTGAGGAAGGGGCCACCATCACCAGGGAGGGAGGTGGGATCTGTGTCCCAGGGCTTCACTGACCACCTGTGCACAGCATGCAGCCTGGGGATCCCCTCCCCACACATTCTCTTCCCACCTCTCCTAGAAGCCCCATCCATGCAGGTCACCATTGAGGATGTGCAAGTTCAAGCAGGTGGCACAGCACAGTTTGAGGCTGTTATTGAGGGTAACCCACAGCCCACAGTGACCTGGTACAAGGTAGGAACAGGGCTAGGCAAAGCAGGTGGGGGATGGGCATCAGGAGCTGGAGGGCCCACATGTGTGTACATGCGCATACTGCCATGCAATCTGTGACCCCCATCACATAGTCCCTCCCTGCAGCCCCATCCTGCACTTCCCTGTGTCACCTCTGGGTTGCACCTGAGGCTGGATTCACAGTGGGTATTGGAAAGACTACTCTGGGGAGGGTGGGTGGCTTTGGTTGCTAGCATCTCCCATGATGGGCTTATGGTGGCTTGTACTGTTCTGTGTGACCAGGACAATGACCAGCTGAAGGACAGCACCCGATTGAGCCAGCAGCAGGATGGTACCACATACTACCTGGTGCTGAGGGATGTGGCTCAGCATGATGCTGGTGTCTACACATGCCTTGCCCGAAATGTGGGTGGACAGGTGCTCTGCAAGGCGGAGCTGGTGGTCCATGGTGGTGAGTTGGCTGTCTCCTGCCATGACCTGGACAGGCTATATAGGTAGTACCCTGGGATCCCATAGGATCAGGTGCAGGAAGCGGGCCCTGCCATATCTGGGGCATGGGGGAGCAGGAAGACCAGGATGGACATAGCTGCTCATGCTATGCACATCCTCTTCTTTGTCTGTAGAGGACAGCAAGCCAGATTCAGAAAAGCAAGCCTATCGGAGAAAGCTGCATTCCTTCTATGAGGTCCAAGAAGAGATTGGGAGGTATCACTTCCACCCCTTCTGCAGAACTCCAGACATGCCCTAGAAAGCCTCAACACAGTACCCACCATAGGCTCCCTTCTCTCTATTCACTCTCAGGGGCGTATTTGGTTTTGTGAAAAGAGTTCAGCACAAAGGAAACAAAATGTCCTGTGCTGCCAAGTTCATCCCCCTGCGAAGCAAAACTCGGGCCCAAGCATACCAGGAGCGAGACATCCTGGCCACACTCAGCCATCCACTGATCACTGGGCTCCTGGACCAGTTTGAGACCCGGAAGACTCTCATCCTCATCTTGGAACTGTATCCTCCTGTGTCTGGGCCCCTGGTTGGATCTGAGGAGAGGCATCAGGCTTCAGGCCAGGACTGAAGGAGCTTGGGGTGTGGGGTCTCTGGGGCTGGCTGGTTGTGATGACAGTTGCCAGTCCAACTCCCAGGTATGTGTGCTACCAATGTTGCATGCACAACAGTCCCTGCTCTTGCAGCTCATTGTGGTCTGGCTCAGGGATTTGGGCAAGAAATTCTGCCTGTCTGTGGATCACTGTTAAAAGGTCACCCATCAGTGCTGGGTTGGTCCTGAATGTCCACACATTCTCAGCAGAAAGTCCCCTCCCATAGGTGACCTCCCAGACTCAAGACAGCAGCTTCTCATTCCAGCTACTCTGGGTCTCCCTCCATCCCATGAGGTCCTTTCTGAGGGTCTGTGTACTGGAAACCTGTTAGCTATCCAGCCTGACTCCAGGCTTTCTTAGGATCTTGGGGAAGATTGACTGTGGTGGGCTCTGTACAGAGATGAAAGTGTGCCCTCAGTCCTACTGTGCCAGTGCCCAAAGGACTTGATGGCCAAGGGCATTCTTCAGCCTCTTTTACAGGGGTTGGTGCCATATAGAGGCCCAGACGTCTCCCTCCCACCCTTCTACACCCAGAACACCACCTTGGGATCATAAGATCCTCATGTGCCAGTCACCTTTCTACGTGCATGGTACCCAGGAACTAGGTGGGTTCCAACGGGGCACAGCTTTTCCTTAACTAAACCAGTTGTTCATCTGAAGAACTGCTGGATCGCCTCTTCAAGAAGGGTGTGGTGACTGAAGCTGAGGTAACTTTGTACCACCCACCCACCAATGCCTGCCTGAGGTTCCCTCAGACCCCAATCCCCAGACACATCTCTTTAGATCTAAGTCTTCTGTGACTCCTCGGAGCATTTGGATATGTCCAGTCAAGGTCTCAGCTCTTTCCTGCCCTGCCTTTCCTGCTCCTTCTGATGCACCAGCCTTGCTTTAATGCCACTTCACACAGGCTGCTATTTCATGCTCACTTAAGCTTCCCCAATTTTGGGGAACCTCATGCCCTGGGCTCACAGGGTCTAATCAAGCTACTCTTCCTGTGGAATCTGAACCAGTAGGAAGAGGGCTTGTCCTTTGGAACAAGCTGGGATGGACTGAAGGGCCTCTGGGAAGCTAGTTTCCACCTGAAGCACCTCTGGAAGTATTGTAGTTACTTTTGCTTTGCTGGGAAAAACAACAAACCAGAAGAAGTTTATGGAAGGAAAGGGTTTATTTCATCCTTACAAAATCCAGAGGAATCAACATCAATGGTGGGAGAAATTGGCTCACTTCCATAGATTACATAGCAAAGAGACATCACCAAACAACCGGCAAGCACAAACAGCCAGAGCTCCAAACTGACTTTCTACACACTTAGTTGGACTGGACTAAAGACCCAGTAACATACCTCCTCCCACCAGGGCTCTGCCTGCTAGACCCTCAAGTTGCAAGTTCAATCTTAATCAAAAAATGTCCGAGTCTATGGAGCCTTACATTCAAACCACTACATGGGCCCCTGGCCCACATAGACTCATGGCCATCTCAATGCAAAATGCACTCAGTTCAACTTCAAAGGTCTCCATAATCTTTGCCAACTTTAAGACTTCCAAAATCCCAGGTCTCATTGGAGATTAAGACAATCTCTTCTTAACTCTTCTTAAGCCCTATAAGATCAAAACAAGTTATGTACTTCCAACACATAATGGCACAAAGTAAATATTCCATTGCAAAAAGGCATAACAAAGAGAGACTGGACCAATGCAAAATCAATAGCCAGTAGGCAATCATCAACAACTGTAGTTCAAGTCTAACATCAATAACTATTGAAGAAAATATCTGAATTCCAATTCCACTCCTTCCAGCTGGGCTGAGCAGCCCACATTCCTGAGCCAGCAGCTCTCTATGACAGCCATTCCATAGCCCTGGTATATCTAAAACATCTTCGGGTCTACACTGCAAACTATGTTTCATCAGCTCCATACAATAGCCTTACTTGGTCTCCACACAAGGATTTCAACCCTATTTCCCCTTGTTGCATCTTAACAGCAAGTGGAACAGGTCACCTTTATAGAGTGGCCTTATTGGGCCTCCACACAGGGATTTCAATCAATCCTACTTCACTTTGCCCAGGGGCCATTTCCAAAAAAAACAAAACAAAATCATGTTGCAAATCCAGTGACCTTTTCTTGACAAAATGGTATACTCCAGGTATAGGCTTCAGGTACCAGGTGAGATACCAAATTTGTTAATCCAGAGGGGAATAAATTCTGACCTTGAAGAGCATCATACTCCTTTAGAATTCTTCCTTCAAGTCACCTCCTTTCAATGGCTTACTCTCAGGGTATCATTTCAATTTCTCAATGCAAAGCAGTTAGTTCACCCTTAATGATGATAATCTGCTTAGTAACTGAAGCTTCAGTAACTTAAAACCAGTCTCTGCTGCCAGGTGTTGTGACACATGCCTTTAATCCCAGCATTTAGGAGGCAGAGGTAGGAGAAACGCTGTAAATTTGAGGCCAGCCTGAGACCACATAGACTACATAGCGAAATTCAGGTCATATTGGGCTAGAGCAAGACCCTACCTTGAAAAAAAAAAGTCCCTGTGCCAGTAACTTCTAACTTGCTTGAATTTTTCCTATGACAAACAATATGTCTTAAATATCTTTCTGTTTTATACCTTCTGTCAAACACACCAGCCCATTACTTTTTTTAAGTAGCTATTTGTTGATTTATTTAAAAGCAGAGAAAGGAGACAGAATTAGCACACCAGGGCATTGTAGCCACTGCAAATGAACTCCAGGTGCATGTACTACTTTTATGCATCTGGCTTTACATGGGTACTGGGGAATCAAACTTGGGTCCTTAGGTTCTGAAGGCAAGTGCTTTAACTGCTGAGCCATCTCTCCAGCCCAGTCCATTACTTTCAAATTTAACCTTAATCAAATTCTCTGGGCATGGGCAGCAGAACACAGCCAGCCTTTCTACCGGTAGCCCAGTTCCAACAATATTTGCTCTTTGCCCTTTAAAAGTTCATAAACCAAGCCTTCACAGTCCACAGTTCTCTTTGTAATCAGCATTTTCAAACTCACCAGAACAGTCCATCAAGCTCTGCTTGCAACACTGCAAGGCTTCTCCAGTACAAAGTACCAAATCCTTCCATATTCCTCCCACCTGCAAGTTTCAAAAGAAACAAAACCTACATGGTCAGATTCATCGCAGCACCAGCCGCAGTTACAATACCAATTTTACTTTTGCAGTTATTTTCAAATTTCTGGGAAAAACATCCACCAGAAGCAGCTTATGGGAGGAAAGGGTTTATTTCAGGCTTACAGAATCCAGGGGAAACACCATCAATGTGGAAGCTGGCTCACTTTCATAGATTCATAGCAGAGAGACACCACCAAACAGCCAGCAAGCACAAACAGCCAGGGCTCCAAACCGACTCTCTACACACCTAGTAGGGCTGGACTGAAGACCCGTCCCCCCACCCCTCAAGTGACATACTTTTCCCACCAGGGCTCTGCCTGCTAGAGACTCAAGTTGCAAGCTCAATCAGAAACTATGAGTCTATGAGCCACCACAGGGGGCATGTGAGCAGGGTCTCTGGGACGTACCTGAGCCAGACTTCTGAAAAGTTGACTCCTAACTGAACTGAGCCTTTGCCACAGGTCAAGGTGTACATCCAGCAGCTGGTGGAAGGCCTGCACTATTTGCACAGCCATGGTGTCCTCCACCTGGACATAAAGGTACTTAACTCGTGGCATGTCCAAGACCCAGGGAAGGGGCAGATGGGAACCTGGGGTCTGTAGCCTTAAAAGTGTAGACCTACCATGTCAACCCTTTGGCAGGACTTCTTTTCTCACTAAAAACAGGGAGCTTACTACTTCCCAGCTCTGTCGGGTGATGTTTGGCTTTGATGGAGAGGAATCTGCCCCCTGAGTGGATACCATTTCTCTAGTAGCCTCAGGGACACCTGAGTGCTTCTCCAGGATCAAAGGCCAGGAGACACTTTCCCTCTGATCTGTTTCCTGGCCTTTGAAGTGTGACTCTCAGCAACTCCTTAACTCTGCCTAACAGCCCCCCAACATCCTGATGGTGCACCCTGCTCGGGAAGACATTAAGATCTGTGACTTTGGCTTTGCCCAAAAAATCACACCTTTGGAGCCACAATACAGCAAGTATGGCTCGCCTGAGTTTGTGTCCCCAGAAATCATTGAACAGAGGCCTGTGAGCAAGGGATCGGATATCTGGTAAGTGGGTGGGTTGCTGGGAGGGCTGCAGGTTCTCCTTCGTCCTCTCTCCAGTCCTGGGGAGTCATTCAGTGCTAAGTGTCCAGCCCAAGGGTCCTCTCTGAATCCCTGCCTCCTCCAGCCCTGGCCTCCCACAGAGCTCCCCATGTGCACAACCCTTGCCCAGACCTGGGAGAACTCATTATGTGATTTTGTTCCTACAGGGCCATGGGTGTCATTGCCTACCTCAGGTAAGCAGTTCCTGCCCCATCAACCACCTCCTCCAAGCTGACCCCTCCCCTGCAGGCCCATGGAGCCACACTCACTACTGGCCACTCCCAAGATTGGCCCAGAGACCCAAAGGGCAGCTATCTTGGGACCAGGCTGCCAGCCAACCCTGATAAGAAGTTCTTGCCTGGCACTTCTCACCAACACCTCCCAACACAAGGCAGAGCTGAGTCATTTTCCTGCAGGGTCTGGGGAAGGAGAGGGGGTTGTCCCAGAGGCTACTGTGCTCTAGACTAACACTGGGTCTCCTCTGCAAGATGAACCCTTATCTCCACCTCAGGCAAATGCTGGCTCTTACTCTAAAGTGACCCTGAATCTCTGCTCAGTTCTGGCCCTGCAATCCCACCTCAGGTTAAGACTAGGTGCCACTGCAAGCTGACCTTGGATTTCTATCTCAGCTTGAGCCTGAGTCCTCACTACAGGCTAAGACAACATGCTTAACTCAAGCTGAACCTGTACCTCTGTTCTATGTTACATCTGGGTCCCCATCTCAAGCTAAAGCCAAGTGCTTACCACAGGATCAACTGAGGTCTCTATCCCAATCTGAGTCCAGATACCCCTTCATGCTTAGGTCACATTCTTGCTTTAAGCTGATCCTGTATTTCCCCTAAAAGTTGAGCTCTAATTCCCACCTCGGGCCAAGGCTGGGTACACCTGCAGACTCATTTCCTTGATCCCTATCCCAGTCTGATACTGGATCACCACCCTAGTCTAATCCCAAGTACCCACTCCTGGATCCAGCTTTGCCTCCATCCCTGCTCCAAGCTGAGCCAATACCTCTTTGGCCAACCCGAGACTTATACTGGGATCCTCAAGGCTGGATGACAGTAAGAGCCCATCCCATTAGGGACTCTTATCTGACAGCCTTCCCCTTCCCCACTTTCAGCCTAACCTGTTCTTCCCCATTTGCGGGAGAGAGTGACCGTGCTACCCTCCTGAATGTTCTGGAGGGGCGAGTGTCTTGGAGCAGCCCAGTAGCCGCCCACCTGAGTGAGGACGCCAAGGACTTCATTAAGGCCACACTGCAGAAGACACCTGAGTGAGTGCACACTTGTCCTCCCCTACCTGGGATCAAGTCATCCCAGCCCCAAGAACAGCTGACCACCTGTCCCATTTGGCTCTCCTCTCTCTCCAGGGCTCGGCCCAGCACCTCCCAATGCCTTGCCCACCCTTGGTTCTTGGTAAGTAAGCTAAGTAGGCCCAGCTTGGGCTCAATCCCCTGCTCTTTTGGGAAACTGAGGCCAAGAGGGCTCACCAACTCAGAATTGTCCTGGACAATTCAAACAACATCTGTGCCTTTATATTGAACCCCCCCCCCCCCGGGAGTGGGAACAGGGCTGGGACCCTCAGCAAAGAATTCCCAGGAGGTCAGCACTAAGGGGTAACCATCCCTCTGACTTGTGGTCTTTGATGTGCCCTCCTGGGTACCTGGGTGAGGACTTTGGTGTCCTGTACCCAGAGCATCTGAGAGGGAGATGTTGATCTGAGGCTCCAGGGTGGGGGCCAGTCTGCTGCCACTGCCCAGCAGGGCCTCCATCCAGGGAGGGTTCCCATGAGGGGCAGCAGGGTGACTGGAGAGTCACCTCATCCACTCGTTTCCCACCGCAGAAGTCCATGCCAGCTGAGGAAGCCCATTTTATTAACACCAAGCAGCTCAAGTTCCTTTTGGCTCGAAGTCGCTGGCAGGTGAGTTGAGGCCTCCCAGGAGGTGCCAGGCCAGGGAAGGGAACCCAAGGCTGGCTATGTGCTCCACCTGCTCCAGGAGACCAGGAGACCAGGCCAGTAAGCTTTATCTGGATCTGAGCCCCCATGGGTGTACCAGGTGGCTGAGAGAAAGGCAGCACTGGGGTACACAGGACCTCAAGTGTCTTAGAGCTCCTATTCAGAGGCAATGGGAAAAACCCTCTGCCCTGGCTGGCTACACCCACCTGACATCCCTCTGTTCCTTGTTTCCAGCGCTCTCTGATGAGCTACAAGTCTATCCTGGTGATGCGCACCATCCCTGAGCTGTTCCAGGGCCCACCAGACAGCCCGTCCCTGGGAGTGGCCCGGCACCTGCGAGGAGACACTAGCCGCTCCTCTAGCTCTGAGTCTTCTTCAGACAATGAACTCACCCCATTTGCCAGAGCAAAGTCGCTGCCACCCTCTCCGGTGACCCACTCACCACTACTGCACCCCCGGGGCTTCCTGCGACCCTCAGCTAGCCTCCCAGAGGAGACAGAGTCCTGCATGGCCACCAAAGATTCAGCCCTGCTAGAGTCCCCCCAGAGCGTTGGACCTCCAGCATCCCCTGGCAGCGTGCCCCGGCATAGCATCATCAGCAGTCTGTTCTATCAGCAGGCAGGAGAGGGCTCAGAGCATGGTGGCAAAGGCAGGCGGCACCCAGCCCGGCGCCGGCACCTGCTGAAGGGTGGGTACATTGCAAGGGCTCTTCCTGGCCTACGTGAGCCACTGATGGAGCACCACGTGTTGGAGGAGGAGGAGGAGGCCTCTAGGGAAGAGCAGGCCTCCCTGATGACCAAGACACCCTCCTTTGAGACTGCCCTGAGGCTACCCAGTGTCAGTGCAAGAGAGGACCTTGAGACTGCAGGCCGAAGCCGCTCCCTGGACCACGACCCACCAAGTACCACTACCCCCTCCCATGAGGTCTGCCAGGGACAGTGCCCACTCCCAGGCCCCTCAGGGGGGATTCTTGAATCCTCTGAAAGGACCACGGGGCACCCAGAAGGGTCCTTGAAAGAGGCCATGCTGTTTTCATCTACTAGTGGTGTCTTGGGACATGCTCAGCAAGATGGGTCATCCCAGGACAGATGTCCAGGGAAGCCAGCCCTTTCCTGTCATCCTGAGCTGGGTTCTGTCCCCAAAGAAGGCTGTGGTTCCCTGTCACCAAAACCTTCTGGCTCTTTATCTCCAGGGTCATTCAAGGATACCCTTTTGACACCCTGCAGACCCTTCCTCTCAGGAGCGCCCCAGGCAGCCCTGTCCTCAGCCCAAGCAACTCCCCTGCCAGGTTCTAAGAAGGGACCTGAGGACATCTTTCCACCTGGGAGTTCCTGGCCTGGACCCTCCAGCTCTCCAAGGCCAGACTCCAAGGTGGGCCCCTCTCTGGACACTGAGGGCTTGTCTCAGGAAGCAGAGGATGCATCTGACCTCACACCCCCCCTGCCTCGGCCTCAGGAACAGGCAACCACCCGGAAGTTCTCCCTGGAATCCCGTGGGGGCTATGCAGGGGTATCAGGCTATGGGACCTTTGCCTTTGGTGGGGATGCAGGGGGCATGTTAGGGCAAGGTCCCCTTTGGGCCAGGATGGCCTGGGCTGTGTCCCAGTCCTCAGAAGAGCAGGATGAGGTTGGGACTCAGAGTTCACAGCCCCCAGCCAGCTCAGAGCCAATACCTGAAGCCAGTGGGACACCCCTCAGGGACTCCCCAAGCCTGACCTCATGGGAGGAAGTTGGGCAGGTGTCCCTGGTACAGATCCGGGATCTGTCAGGGAACTCAGAAGCAGCCGATACCATCTCTTTGGACATTTCGGAGGTGGATCCAGCCTACCTCAATCTCTCTGATCTGTATGACATCAAATACCTTCCCTTTGAGTTCATGATCTTCAGAAGGATTCCCAAACCCGTGGAGCAGCCAGAATCGCCTGACTCTGAGGCCGAGGCTGGAGAGGGGCTGGCAGAGTTCCTGGAGGAGGCTGCATGGCCCTGGCCTGGTGAGCTGGGCCTGCGTGCTGGCCTTGAGATCACAGAGGAGCCAGAGGACCTGGAGGCGCTGCTGGGGGAGGCCACTGTGGGTAGGAAACGCAAGTGGTCCCCCTCCCGTGGGCTCTTCCAATTTCCTGGGAGGTGCCTGGCAGGGGAGGAGCCTGTGGAGCTGGGACTTCGTCAGAGAGTGAAGGCTTCCATGGCTCACATCTCCAGGATTCTGAAAGGCAGGCCGGAAGGTGATTTCCCCCCATCATCTGGCATATCCCTGGAGCCACCTTGCCCTTTTGTTCAGGGGATGGACAGCGCAGGGTCCTGCTGGCATCCTCTCCCCAATGTTACTTGCTGCTTACACTTCCTGGCCTGACCCCACAGGCCTTGGCCCAAATACTGAGGTCACCTCTACAGCTATAACATACCTCCTTACTACATGTCTGATAACTGATCTGGCACATAACAGCTATAGGGGAGAAGGACCCATGGACCAAGTTCACCAGGACCCCAAAACTGTGGCCCAGGAACCACCCCAAACCTACACCCTCCTGACTCATCCCTCAATAACTTTGGGTCCTCCTCATCCCCAGAGCTTTCCCAGCCTTAAATCTCCTGACCTGTAGCTGCCCCTTAGGCCCTGTGGCCCATGCCAACCTCAGTGCCCCAACAGCTCATTGCTTATGGAGATGGGAGGGTGGGCTTCAACAAACTTAGCCCTATTTTCTACAAACTCCTCAGGGTCCTGACCTTTTCTCTGGGTCATGGGAATTGGAGGTGGGGGCAGAATTCTCCCAAGGATGAGGAAGTTTGTGCTGCCCAGAGGACCAGGCCTTCCAACTGAGCTCTGGGGCCCCCTTCCTCCTGCAGGTCCTGAGAAAGAGGAACCTCCCAGGAAGAAAGCAGGCCTAGCTTCCTTCCGACTGTCAGGCCTGAAGGGCAGGGACCAAGGTGAGCAGGGACCCACCTCAACTGCCAGTCCTGGAATAGTTGGGCAAGCTCCCACCCATCATGGCAGCTGGAACCAAGATGGGCTTCAGTGTGGAGGACTAAGCTGTCTTAGAAGGCTTCCTTTTAAGGCTGGGGCTGAGTGGGGCCCAACCTTGAGCTATCTGGCTTGGAGGTCTGAACTCAAGGCTCATTTTATGTCCCCTTTTAGCACCATCCTTCTTAAGGGAACTCTCAGATGAGACTGTGGTCCTGGGCCAGTCAGTGACACTGGCCTGTCAAGTGTTGGCCCAGCCAGCTGCCCAGGCCACCTGGAGCAAAGGTGAGGAGTTGTCTTGGAGGCTGGATGCTGGGAAGGTAGCCATTACAAGCCCAGGTGCAGGCCATGTTTATCCCAGGGAAAACTGAGGATGGCTCTGTCCTGTCACAGATGGAACCCTCTTGGAGAGTAGTGGCCATCTCCTCATCTCCTCTACCCTGAAGAACTTCCAGCTGCTGACCATCCTGGTGGTGACCGAGGCGGACCTGGGCATGTACACCTGCAGTGTGAGCAATCCCTTGGGGACAGCAGTTACTACAGCAGCCCTCCGGAAGGCAGGTATGTGGACCATGCCAAAAGTCTCCTCCGGGCCTGGGAGAATTGATGGGAGGTTCCAGGGACTTCAACTCACTTAGTGAGGTGCACAGTGCTGGCTCCCTCTGATGTGAGGACCCATGAGATTAGGACCTTGTTTGGAGGGTGCCAGGAAAAGAGGAAGAGCCTAATACCACTGCTGCTGGTGCATACAGTGTTCAGAACAGAATCTGCCTGTGCACTGGACCACTGGAAAGAAAATCCCTGTGCATGTCCATCTGCTGGAGCTTCCTCTCATCTGACTACATTACTTCCTGGCCGTCACAGTGCCCAGGGATGCTTCTGAGGAAGCCAAAATGGGGGCTGTTGGCCTAGCTGTGAGAACCCTCAGTGTAAGCCCCAAAGGCTCACACTGTCATTGGCTGACTCTAGACCCTGTGCTTAGGCACTCAGCAATGCTAAGCCACCAAAGCAAGACCCTGACTAGAGCCTGGACCACTCCATAGGGAGGGCGCTGAGCAAGGATGACCAGGCAGACTTCCCCTGACCCCGCTAGGAGAGGCATCAGAACTCTTCTCATCTTATCTGGAAGTCCCTCCCACTAAATGATGATCCCAGTAGAGGGTGGGCTTGGGAACTGGCACCTACTGAGGGTGAGGGAGGGTGGGCAGGGATTGGTCAGAGATCAGTTCCTGGAAGCTGAGGGCCCACACTGATCATGGGGTGAATTTTGCAGAGCGTCCCTCATCCTCCCCATGCCCGATGGTGGGGGAAGTATATGCAGATGGGGTACTGCTGGTCTGGAAGCCCGTGGAGTCCTATGGCCCGGTAACCTACATCGTACAATGCTGTATAGAAGGTATGGAGTGAACCTTCACCGTGCTCCCTCTCGTTCCCCAAGGCTTGGGCTTCCATCCAAGTTCAGCACACAGAGGCCTCAGGAGGCACCCGGTCTGCTCTGTGCCCATGGATGGCCTCAGGGTCTCCCCAATTGCCTTTCTCTTTCTTCCAGGAGGCAGCTGGACCACTCTAGCCTCTGACATTTCTGACTGCTGCTACCTTGCTAGCAAGCTGTCCCGAGGTGGAGTGTATACCTTCCGAACGGCCTGTGTCAGCAAGGCAGGAATGGGGCCTTACAGCAGCCCTTCAGAGCAGGTCCTCCTGGGAGGGCCCAGCCACCTGGGTAAGCCACTTTTCAGTAAATGAGGCAGATGGGTGGTCCACAGATCAGACACAGGCACCCTCCCATCAATGCCCTTAGGAGAAAGCCATGCCTGAATGCCTGTATTCAGGATTCAAAGCCTGACTTTCTAGGGACCCCCTCATCTCTTTGTCTCCTTCATTCACCCTTCGTAATGTCACCCTGAGAGTTAGCACTGACTTCCCTGGGTGCTTTGTCTGAATTGGATTGGAGTGTCTTCTGTGGACTCAGGAAGGGTGGAGAGATGGTTTGATTACTATCCCTGGTTCATCCTGGGATGTCCCTTGCCATTGTCACACATGCTGTGACTTGTAATGACTGGTTCTGCCCTGATGTTCCCTTATCTACATGCCTCCACAAAATTACTCAAGGAATAAGAGATCAGAGAACATGGGAACTTAAAGAGGGGCCACTTACTTGTACAGTGCCTGGGAAGGGGTGATGGGCAATGAGAGGAGAGATAGGGTTACTGGGATGCCCCTTCTTGAACTATTCCCCTGCCTCTCCCCATACAGCCTCTGAAGAGGAGAGTGGCCGTGGGCGGCCAGCCCAGCCCCTCCCTAGCACAAAAACGTTTGCCTTCCAGATGCAGATCAGGAGGTATGTGTGTAACTGGGGAGGCTAGGAGGGTGGACACTGTGCCTTGACCTCATCATCCCCCTCCCCACTTCCTCAAGGCATCTGCCCCCTGCCCTGTGTGCTACTGAGCTTGCCCTCTGCTGCTCTGAGCGTGTGGAGGCCACTCACAAGTCCCACCATTTTTCCTTTACTCAGGGGCCGCTTCAGTGTGGTCCGGCAGTGCAGGGAGAAGGCGAGTGGGAGGGCCTTGGCTGCTAAGATTGTCCCCTACCAACTGGAGAGCAAGACAGCTGTGCTGCGAGAATATGAAGCACTTAAGAGACTGCACCACCCACACCTGGCCCAACTCCATGCAGCCTACCTCAGCCCCCGACACCTTGTGCTCATCCTGGAGCTATGCTCTGGGCCAGAGCTGCTGCCCTGCCTGGCAGAGAGGTGAGGGATGTGCTGGAACTCAGTGGACTCCTTAGCGACCCTCATGGCCCACTGAGCCTGTATTCTCAACCTTCACTCTGGTCTTCCCCACCGGCTTCCCTCCTCCGTGTGTGTCCTGTCCTGGTAGGGCACCCATCCTACCCACCTTGGGACCTATCTTGAACCATTTGTGCCCACAGGGACTCCTACTCAGAGTCCGAGGTGAAGGACTACCTGTGGCAGATGCTGAGTGCCACCCAGTATCTGCACGCCCAACACATCCTGCACCTGGACCTGAGGTCCGAGAACATGATGGTCACTGAGTACAACCTGCTCAAAGTTGTGGACCTGGGCAGTGCCCAGAGCCTCAGCCAGGAGAAGGTCCCACCCCCTGAGCACTTCAAGGACTACCTGGAAACCATGGGTGCGTATTTGGCACTCAGTTGGTAGGGGCATCCCTGTCCTGCCCTCCTATCCCAGCTCCAGCCCACACCCTTCTCCCCATTCACCTGGGCCCAGAAGCCCAGCAGCTCACCCAGGCCTCTCTGCTGACACCCACCACCTGAATCTACCCACATGACCCACCCAACTGTGCCCACCTATGCTTTCTGCAGCTCCAGAACTCCTGGAAGGCCAAGGGGCTGTTCCCCAGACAGACATCTGGGCCATCGGTGTGACGGCCTTCATCATGTGAGTCCTTCAATGAATGGGGAATTGTGGGGTAGACAGGTGGGATATTCCTCGTCCATTTGAGGGTGACCTCAGAGTTGTACATTCCCACTGATACATCCATGGGTGATCTCATTGCTGGTGCCCCGTGATCCATTATAGTGATCTCAGAGTGCCTGCATCCTCTATCCATCCAGAATAAGAGTCCCCTACAATAGTGAATACCAGGTGAACCTGGACTAGAGTGAGACCCAACATCCGAAAACAAAACAAACAAATAAAAACAGAATAAGCGTCCCCTGTGCCCCCACCCACACAGGCTGAGTGCTGAGTACCCAGTGAGCAGCGAGGGGACCCGTGACCTACAGAAAGGCTTGCGCAAAGGACTGATCCAGCTGAGCCGCTGCTACGCAGGGTTGTCTGGGGGAGCGGTGGCCTTCCTGCGGAGTACACTGTGCGCCAGTCCCTGGTAAGGACCCCCACCTGCTCCCAGCCCCCTCTGCTCACCCACCTGCCATGCACACTGTTAACTTCTGCTGACCTGCTCTATGCCTCAGGGGCCGGCCCTGCGCCTCCAGCTGTCTGCAGTGCCCTTGGCTGACAGAGGAGGGTCCTGCGGGCTCCAGGCTGGCACCCGTGACCTTCCCCACCGTGCGCTTGCGCGCCTTCGTGCGCGAGCGCGAGAAGAGGCGGGCGCTGTTGTACAAGAAGCACAACCTGGCCCAAGTGCGCTGAGCTGCGACCCCCAGCCTACGGGGTAAGATGTGCCACAGAGGGACACACGAGCCAATAAAAGATGCAAAAGCGACCAGTGTCTTCTGCTTCATTGAGAGGCCTATCACCTTCCTGGTGTTTGGGGCTTTGGCTGTCATTGAAGGAGGGAGTGTTGAGGCAGCTTCATAGAAAGACGTTTATGCATTTATTCTAACCTCACCCACCATGACTCTGCAACGCGACAGGAAACTTTAGTCTTGCAGATGGCATTTTCTTTAGAGGCTCTGGGCATATATAAGTCTGTTCCCATAGCATCCTGATTGTAGATGGTGCTCCAGTCAGTTCTTGGACCCTGGAAGAACCACTGGCCATGATACCCTGAGGTCTTTATCCAGGACTTGGTTTGGAATTTCTGGTTTATGGCCATAGTGGTGCAGGAGTGAGTCAACCTCCACAATTATGTACACTGTGCTCTGGTTGTGGGTCTGGCCCCCGCTCCTCCTGTAAGAGATGTTAGTCCTGAGCTGTGGGTAGATCCCTGTCCATTGTTGCCTTTGACAAGTGCTACCTCATACTCTTTTCCAGGGTTAGCTTGCCTCTGGGGTGGAGGACGAGCTCTCTTTGCCACTGGGAAGCAAAAAACCTGGCTTCCTTACTAAAGGAATCTAAAGCCAAAGGAAATGTAGAACTGGTTACAATTTAAACTTCCAGACACAAAGTGGCCCTGAAATTCATGATTTCACGGTGCTTGACAATAACTACACATAATGGGAGGAAAAGATGATGACACAGAAACAAAACAGAGACTAATTGAGAGGGGGAAGAGATATGGGAAGGGAGGGTTAGGGAATCATAATGGCTTATGGTCTATAATTTTGGAAGCTATCGATAAAAAGTTAAAGAAAAGAAAAGGAATCTTAAGTCAGCACACCACAGAGATAGCTGTATGTCCATTTTATTTCTGTACCACAAACAATAGCCAAGATCTAGAGCCAGCCTAGTTTAGATGCCCATCAACAGATGAATGGTGGATGGGGCATATAGAAAGCAAGTGATAATACATAATGGAGTTTTATTGGCTGTAAAAAAAAAAAAGTTCCAGCACTAAGGAGACTGAGGCATGTGGATTGTCGCAAAACAGATACCAACTGAATTTCTGCTGGGACCCACCCTTCCTCACTGCCTCCCCATGAAAAACTATATTCTTAAGTTTGGTTTATATCTTTCCCAATTTTATGTTTCATAAAGATAAAAAAAATATACTTCAATTTAGCTCAAATTAGTGTTTTGTGACACAATGCTCCTTAGGATTTCAATTTAGTAACAATACAAATCAGATAAGCAATACTCTTAATATTCTAAAAAATCAGCTGGGTTCTCAGGGAAGGAAGGGTTATCCAGTTGCTGCAGCCAGGGTCCAAGTGTGGAAAAGCCACCTGCACTCAGCACTTATCCCTTGCATCAGGGTCCCTCCATTAGCTCCAGCTACTACTACTACTCCCTGGAGATGGAGGGGGCAGCCAGAGAAGAAACCCCAAATCTTCATTCCTACTCTACCTCCAGCTGGAAACCAGAACCTGGCTGAGTGGGCACGTATACTCAGCCCATCCCACAGGTTAGGCATCCTACAGGCCATGCAGTCTCTTATTTTGTGTAAGTCCACAACTCTCTAGCTCAGTACAGTGATGAAACCACTCATGGAGGCATTTCTCAGACTTTTGTGATGAGAAACCACACCAGATTAAGGGAGATGGATTCATGGTAATATACCAGTCATTTAGGTGATATCAGCATACTCCATTTAATGCAAATCCTAATGTTTTGGAAAGTAAATGTTCTTCTCCAATATGCTTTGCAAAACTTGGTTATCCTTTTATCTGTATGGATTAACACCAAAGAACTGACTGTGGTGTAACTGTTCATCACAAGCGACTGGACATCCTGGATGACTGGGATATTAGTCCACAGGAGAAAAGAAGATGATGAGATGATGAGGTCCACCCAGTACATGACCACAAAGAAGCTCACCAGCAGCAGGATGGTGTGGGTGGCCCTTTGCTCCGGGGAGGCTTTGGAGGAGGACCTGGTGCTGTGAAGATGCTGGGCTCGCCTGTGATGTTTGATCAAGAGAATCACCATGTATGCACTGGAGAGCAGCATGAGCCCCACGAAGAAGACATCCCTGTATAGTGACAGCATGATAAACAGTTCCTTGAAGTTGATGTTCATGGGGGAAATTGAACAGTATTTGGTGATGGCCATGTGGCTCAGCCAGGACACATTGGAGGAGGACACTGTGTGAACAATCAGATTGCTACAGAGGGAGAGATTTAAGAACCATAAGAAGAACAGGGAGTAAAAGATATGATTTGTAGAGATGAATTTGAACTTTGCCAGCCAGGAGGTTATGGGACTGATGGTGATGGCCTGGAGTGTGCTAAGGAGACATGTGGTACAGATGGAGAGGTACCTCATCACCCTGTTCAGGAAGACCAAGGCCTTACATGTGAAGTCATTTTGTAAAATCTGTATCCCAAACACATCTGTCAACATTAAGGATGCCATCGTGAGAAGCATCACTATGTGGACAAAAGCCAAGTGGCAGACGGACAAGTCTGTGGGTTTAGGTCTGGGATTCAGAAGGAGTGTGGGGACCCGGGAGAGGAAGAGGAAGGTGTTGGCTATAAGTCCAGTGAGGGCTTGAGAAGCCAGACATTTCTTAAAGGCATTATTAGAAAGAGCACTCATCTTAATGGGGAAGATGAACCATGGTGTGTGCACCTAGAGAGAGGAGGGGGAGGGGAGGGAAAGGGAGGAAACAGAAAGGAATGGTCAGACCATCAGTGCTTTGTCCCTCATTGTCACAGTCATCATTCTCCATCATCATTAGTTTACCAGTATGTTTGTAATGAATCATAATTTTATCTATGCATAAAAATCATGGTTTAATCTCCCCCAAACCCTCTCAAGCAAGCAACCTCAGTAACATGCTGACATTGTTTTGTCTTCCCTGGTTTTTTTCTTCCTGGTGGGTTTATTCTCAACTAGGGAAAAAAAAGAAGGGAGCTCTTTCTTTTGTCTTTTTTTAATTAACGCCTTGGATGTTATCAGGCAGATAACTCCATGAACATTTAAAAAATAATAATTTTCTTGTTATCTTAGACTACTTTGTATTGCTATAACTGAATACCAAAGATTGGGTAATTTAGAATGAAGATAGATTTATTTCTTTGAACTTCTAGAGGTAGGAAAATCCAAGGTCAACAACATCTGACAGGCTTTCCATTGCACTACCACAGGACAGAAGGTGGAAGGCATAGAGATAAAGTCAAGGTCATCTTACTTTAATAGCACCAATCCCGAGTCTCTAAAAGATTCCACCTTTTAATAGAGTCACAACAATATTTAAATGTCAAGATGAGTTTTAAGGGGTGAAAACATTCAAATTATAGCATTTGTGGAACTTTGCACAATATTTAAGCCCTTTCTATTGAGGTGCCCATAAGATGGCCCCAGTTAATACCAGCTTATAATTTACCAAGGAGAACCCCAGTTTAAGCTCTCATCTGAATACAGAGATTGCCAGAGTCTAGTTCTCATTGGCAGCACCCCACCTCTATCCTTGTGGAGTAAACATGATCATAGTCTAATATTGTTCATGATAAGACTTTTTTCTTTAAGCTGCCTTCAGAATATCTCATGTACCTTAAATAAACAGTACCATAGACCAATGAATCTAGCAGACATTTCTAGAATATTTCATCCAACAACTAAAGAACACACATTCTTTTTACCAGCACATGGAACATTCTGCAGGGCTGATCACATTTTATTTTATTTTTTATGCAGGATATCACTCTCTAGCCCAGGATGCCCTGAAACTCACAGCACTTTTCTTATCTCAGCTTCCAAAGTGCTGGAACTAAAGTTGTGCATCACCCCACTCAGTGAAGTCCATATTTTAAACAACAAAATAGGTCTCAACAATTTCAGGAAGACCATTTTTCCTGAAAAACTTATCATTTCTGATCACAATGAAATAAAACTAGGCATCAACAACAAGAGGAACGTTGAAACTGTACCAAAACATTAAGCAGCATATTCATGAACAGTCAATAGGTAATTGAGAAATCAAAAGAGAAATTAAATTTTTCTTGAAACAAATGAAAAAGCACATTACAAAACCTATGGAATTCAGCAAAATCAGCACTAAGATCAGAGTTTACAAAAGTGCCTGAGGCTGAGGATATAGCTCACTTACTAGAGTGCTTGCCCAACATGCAGAGAACTTAGGTTCAATCCGGTTCTGTTTACTTTAGGTTTGTGAGACAGAAATCTCTTATAGCCCAGGCTGGCCTTGAACTGGCTATGTAGCCAAGGATGACCTAACCTAGCTCCTGATTCTCCTCTTTCCACCTCCCAAGTGCTGGGATTCCAGCCACTTGCCAGCATGCCCAGTCATTGAAGAGTTAATATTGTTAAAATGCCTATATATTTATATTTATGCATATATATGATTTATCTTTATTGAAATCCCCTTTGTTGCAGTCAGCTTTATT
>PVHP010000127.1:125021-198063 GCA_004024765.1 Zapus hudsonius
CTCTGCCACAGCACTGCAAACAGCGGCAGGAAGGTGTGCCAAACACTGGCAAGGGGAAGCTGGCTTATAACCCCATAAGCCTGCCCCCAACAACACAGCTTCATCGAGGTTGTAAAACCCAAACTGCCATCAGCTGAGGATCTATCTATCAGAACACATTCAATTGTTTGTGGGGGACACCTGTATCAAACCATGACACCCTTCAAAGTACCAATTAAAATCTTCACAAAGACCTAAATGTAAGGTCTGAAACTCAAGCTATTAGAAGGAAGCACTCACAATATTTATACAACCCAAAAGCTGAGGTAATAAAAGGAAATAGAGAACTGGTTTATATCAAACTAAGAAGCTTCTACATAGGAACAAAACCATTAACAGAGTGAAGAGACAATCACTAATCAGAGGAGAGCTGGGGAGATTGCTCAGTGGTTAAGGTACTTGCTTGGAAAGCCTTCTGGCCGAGGTTCATTTCCCCAGCTACCCACATAAAGCTGGACAAGCACTCATTTGCAGTGATAAGAAACCCTAGCATGCACACACATGCAAATAAATGATAAATATTTTTTAAAAGAATAGGAAGAAACACTTCTGAAATTACCACAAGGGGTTAATATCCAGAACCATTCTAATAGCAAAAAAATAGTTTATTAAAAATAGGTGCTTGGAGTGGTGGTTCATGTCTTTAATCCCAGCCCTTAGGAGACAGAGGTAGGAGGATGGCCATGAGTTTGAGGCCAGCCTGAAACTATATAGTGAATTCAAGGTCAGCCTGGACTAGAGCAAGACCTTACCTCGAAAAACCAAAAAATGGGATCCTGGCTGGGAGCCTGGTAGGAAGGCTGTGCCAGCGGGGAGGGAGCCTGCAGGTACCCGGAGGTGAGGTGCCAGCGATCCTCACCCTCGCTCTGACCTCCCTTCTAGGAGATTCGCTCGCTGCGTGAAGCTTGCTTAGCTCTGCAGGAAGAATTATGGGAAGCATGGCACACAGAAGGAGCAGTCAAAATTATGACGGGCTCTGAGCATGTAATAGGATTTCAAAAGAGGTAGCAATAAGGAGATCAGAATGAATAGAAATACAAGCTGGTGTTTTGCTTTATCAAATGCAGTCAAGAAATGTATTTTTGCAAAAATCCAAATGACACCTAAAATATAGTGTGCACAAACATATTTTGTGTACAGGTTCAGTGTTTTGAACCGTATGCCAAATATCACATCCAAGCAATTTGTTAGGGAATATTATACGTATTGTGCTGATAAAAAATGCTTTAATTATTCTCAATAGCTGCATTACAATAGTAGACTTATTTGCCAAAGGAAAAAATAGTGACCCCACACAGTAATACTACTTATTTTAATATGTGTTTATTTAAAATGAAGCACTATTGTGTAAAAAATTAATATAAATAAAGGAGGAAGACTAGAGCATTCTGAAGTAGCTCAGAGTTGGGACAAATGTAGAAATGGGAAATGTTTAAAATTTTATCTTAAAGCCGGGCGGGCGTGGTGGCGCACGCCTTTAATCCCAGCACTCGGGAGGCAGAGGTAGGAGGATTGCCGTGAGTTCAAGGCCACCCTGAGACTACATAGTGAATTCCAGGTCAGCCTGGACTAGAGAGAGACCCCACCTCAAAAAACAAACAAAAAAATTTATCTTAGGGGATGGAGAGATGGCTCAGCGGTTAAGGCACTTGCCTCCAGTGCCTAAAGCCCTGGGTTCAATTCCCGAGTATCCACATAATCCAGACCCACAAGTTGATGGCCCTGGTGCGCTCTCTCTCTCTCTCTCTCTCTCTCTCTCTCTCTCTCTCTCTCTCTTGCTCTCTTGCTCTCTATCTCTCAAATAAATAAATAAATAAATAAATAAATAAATAAATAAATAAATAAATAAATAAAATATTTAAAAATTTTATCTTAAAGTAAGAACAATTAGAAGTAATTTTCCAACTCAATAAAATAGGAAAAAATCTATCACATGTATAAATTTATGCTTCCTTAAGTCACCATGAAATGAGTCGTTCACATAAAAATATATGTGGATTTTAGAAGAGATTCAGTAAATCTCAAGACAAGTGCTGATAAGAATAGCATTGTCCTAACATTTTACCAAGGAAAGCCTGCCTCTGCTGCCCCTCAGCCCCTGCTCTGAACAAAGTCCTCCTACAGCAAAGACATGGAGACACTCACCAGTCAGGCCCTGCAGGATCAGGGATGTGAGATGGAGACCTCAACCTGCTTCCAAGTCGAAGAAGGTATTATCAGTTCACCTCCCTCCAGGCCTAGATGTCATGTTACCTGGGGAGGCAGACAGCCCTGACTCGGAGGCAGGAAGAAGGAATCCACCACAGGGATTAGCTCCACTCATTCCTGGAAAGTAAACCAGGAGGAGCTGTTGTCAGTGCCTTCCAGAAGTGATGTTCATAGTCCCAACCAAGCCACCTGGGGAGCTCATCAGTTATCACAACAAACCCAAGAAAAGTTTCCTACCACCCTGAGTCTCAAATGGATAGAGCCCAACTCTGATTGTTCAGGGCCTTGCTGGCTCACACAATTGCAGGTGGGCCTCCATGGGTTTGGCCACAGCTGCTGGGAGACACAGAGCACTTTGGATTTGTTCAACATTATTGCCATCAGGTGTCTTCTTATTAGGAGAGAAGTTGGGCAGCACAGGAGACCAGGGCGGCTCCTCTCACCTGCCCACAAGGGTCATTCAACAAAAGAGGCTTCAAACTTAGCGAGTTTGAAATTAGTTTGAAAGAGGGTGTTCAGAATTCACTGGGATGCTGATTTCTTCTTCATGGTCTCAGTACTTGCCATAGGTCCCCTGTTCACAGTAACCAGAGCAAGAAGGGGCAGCCATCCTGGATGAGAGAGAAGTAAACCAGGCCTGGCTAGTGGGGCATTTCTCTGCTATCAACCCTGTACTTCAGAAAGCTTGCCAGACCCTCAGGATTCTAATCTAAGAACTACTTGTCCAATGTGGTCACAGTATATAGCTGAATAAGGGCTTGTCTCCAAAATTCAGGGTATGTGATTTTGAGTTCACATTCATCAGAATGGGGGACATTCTTCACTCAGGTTGCTGTGACATCACTCAGAATTTTGGCCAAGTGCAGGGAACTGTAACAAATTCTTTAGAAAATAGCCCTAAATTAAATTATACAGCAGATGTGTGACAGATGTCACAGAGGAGACAAATGATGGAATAGGTTGACACAGATCCCAGGGCTCAGAATCCCCATGTCATGTACATGAAAGAAGAAAGTACATATGGGAGTTGCATGTTTTGTTTTATAAAAAAAGAAAAGTCCAACTGTTTTCTCATGTGGCTGTGCCATCTCACATCCACAACAGCAATGTGTGAATGAGCATTTTGTCAACTTCAGCATTCCCCTGACTATGCTTCCCAATGCCATAGGTGAGGTGGGGTTACAGACATGGACATTAATTCTGTCTGGCTTTTGTAGATTCTGGGGATCTGAACCTCAATTGTCAGGCTTGCACAGCAAATGCTTTTAACCAATGAACCATCTCCCTAACCCTCTTATAGGTTTTTGAAATATACCATACATTATTTTTTTTATCTACTGTGCAATAGCACACCTAACTGTAACTTACACAACTGTAAATCCTTGCTCCATGTAACTGTAACTTGGGACCACGATCAGCCATTCCCCTTCTTCCCCCACCCCCTCAGCCTCTGTCAGTCACTCTTGGAACCTCAGACATGAGATGAAGGTTTCAGCAGTACTCGTCTCTGTGTCTGCCTTATTTCATTTAACGTACAGTACTCCGGTTCCATCCATATTACTGCAAGTGACAGGATTTCTATCTTTACAGAAGAATAGTATTTCATTGTATGGATGTACCACATTCCCTGTCCATCAGAGGATGGGTACTTGTGTTGTTTTCATCAGATCATAGGTGCTTAGTTGCTTCCATCAGAAACAACAATGTTTCCATTAGCTTTTACAATTTAGTGAAGTATATGGGGGTGTGTCCTAATGGCTCCCTTTTCTTTGTTAATTCTCCCTTTCTTTTGGTTAGTTTGGCTAGGGATTTGTGGATCTTGTTTATTATTTCAAGGAGCCTACTCTTTGTCATTGATTATATTGTTTTCATTTTTATTTCATTAATTTCTATACAGATCTTAATTATTTCTCTCCATCTACTGATTTCAGATTTGCTTCCTCTTGTTTTTGCTAGGTCCTATTGGTGCATCATTGTTATTTGAGATCTCTCCGATTTCTTAATGTAGGCAACGAGAGCTATGATATTCCCTCTTAGTACTGCCTTCATTGTAGTGGTAAATTTAGGTATGTTATGTTTTCATTTTAATTCATTGATTTCTTCAATGACCCATTCATCATTCAATAGTGTGTTGTTTAGTCTTTATGAGTTGATGTTTCTGTAGTTTCTCTTGCTGTTGGTTTATAGTTTTATTTCATTATAATCAGAGTACAAGGACTTATTTTAATTTTCCTATATATGTTAAGATTTGCTTTTAGTTCTAATATATATGATCAATTTGGAGAAAGTTCCATGTTCTGTGGAGAAGCTTGTATAATCTGCAGTGGAAGTCTGTTAGGTCCATATGATCCATGATGCCATTTAATCCAGATGTTTCTTTGTTTATTTTTTGACAGAATAACCTGTCAATTACTGAGAGTGGGATTTTGAAGTTGCCCACTAGTATTGTGCTTGTGTTGATATGTGACTACATCTAGCAAGTGTTTGACTAATGAATTGGGTGCACCCATGATTGGTGTATATATGTTTATATGAAATTATCTTTATCTTTTCTGAATAGTTTTGGTTTGAAGTCTTTTGTCAGATATGAAGGCAGTGATGTGTACATGTTCTCTAGCTACATTTGCTTAAATTAATTTTTTACAACATCTATCAATTTTATCTTTTGCAGGAAAAGAGTTTATTGTATATTTTTAAATTGTATTCTGTATATGTGTATGGTGTGCATGTGTACGCATGTTTGTATATGTGTAGGTACACATGGTCATATACACATGTGTGTGCATGCATGTGGAGGCCAGAGGTCAACAACAGGTGTCTTACTCAATTGCTCTCCACTGTACTTTTTTTAAAATTAAACTTATTGTTAATAAGTAGAAACTCTGTATGAACAAGTCTTGGTTTGGTACCCTCATTTCCCTCCTCCCTGTCCCCAATCCACTGAGGGCCCTCCTCAATGGGATTGCTGGAACTCTCCTTGGGATGGAGACCTATGAATGGGGCAAGCAGTAGCCAGTTTTTATTTTTATTTTTTTGAGGGAGGCAAAAGTGTGAACTTCCTTTAGCATTTCTTGTAAAGTAGGGCTGTTAGAGACATATTCTTTTAGATTTTGTTCAGTTCTCTTCTTTTCTAAAGGATAGCTTTGCCAGGTACAACATTCTTGACTGACAATTTTAAGTACTATGAAAATCTCAATTTATTGGCATACCCCTCTGTGTTGTTTCTTTTGGCCTTGAGAGCCTTCGCTCTTTCACTTGGGAAATTACTTATGCCTTGTGGTAGATTTGGATGTGTATCTGACTGGTGACCTTTGGCCTTCCCGTACCTGGGTGCTTGTATCCTTCTCTGGGTTTGGGGAGTTTCCTGTTATTTCTTAACAATAAGCTTTCTAGCCCTTTGGTATGTTTAAAACCATCTCAAACCCCAATAACTCAAATTTTTACTATTTTATACAGTTCCTCTATTTCCATCAGCCTTCATTCCTCTCATTTTTTAGAAATGGGGGCCTGAGACGTGTACATGAGTTCAGGCTCACGAGTGTGGGCACATGCATGCCACAGCGCATGTGTGGAGGTCAGAGGACAACTTTGGAGTGCCAGGCCTCTCCTATTTGCTGCACTCACCATGAGCTTCTGGGATTACAAGAAGTTCTCCTGCCTCAACTTCCTAATTTGTCATAGCAGGCTGAGATTACAGAAGCCTACCACACTTTCTAGGATTTGTTTTATTGTTTTTTTGTTTTTGTTGTTGTTTTTAGATGGGGTCTGGGGATCAAGCTTGAGCAGCAAGTTCTTTATTCGCTAAGCCATTTCCCCTCCCTCGTTCTTTTCTTTCTCCTCTGACTGTACATTTTCAAGTTAAGTACCTTTAACTGCTGAGCCATATCTTCAGCCCCTGATTGTGTATTCTCAAATCGCCTGTCTTTGCGCTCAAAAATGCTTTCATTATTCATGCATCCTGCCATTTTAACATGTTTAAAATTCACCAAGTGTATTTTTCAAGACAAAGAATTAGTCTGTTTTAAAAAATTCTTCCATTCTTTTGGTAAGTTTTCATAGGTAATTTGTTAGAATATTGGAGCATTGACCTGTCTGTCTTCTTCAAGTCTGTTGAATTTCCTTACAACAGCTGTTCTAAGTTCTAGGAGTGTCCCCATGCTCAGCACTAGGCCGTAAGTTTCTGGCACCTCGTTTTACTAAGGGGAAGCCATGGTTTCCCAAAGTTTCCTCATGGTTGGTGACATGCAACATCGCCTGGGCATAGAAGGAGCTATTTGTTCTGTTCCTCCTAATCTAGCTTTGTGACTGTCTTTCCCAAAATCCTAAACTAGTTATTTCCTGAGTCTGCAGTCATTCGCACTATTTCATCACTGCATGGTATCTAGGTCAAGACCATCTAAGAGTCCCCTGTGGATATGTTGTTTGTTTCAATACCAGAGAACAATTCTACCCAGGTTTGGTCCAAACACTCTGTTGGATGTTCACAAAGACACAGGAAAGTAACTAGAGTGGCCACAAGCCCCAAACAAGTTAGACCCAAATACCCCTTTCCACTATTACCAGTATAGTTTTGGGCAGTCACTATGGATGAGCCAGTGCCAGTCTATGTCATACTGATATGGATTAGGAGCAAGGTAGCTTTTTCCTGATAGGTAGTTGGCTCGCAGAAACATGGAGGCTGCTATACCCACCTTGACAAGACTAAAACTTGCATCTGATCTGGTTTCATCCAAAATGGCTGAAATCAACCACTTCCTAATCCCTCCACAGTAACAGTAATACCTTCCTGTTGCTTCCTCAGTGTTGCAGGTGTAGCCATATGGGTGGGCCCTTCCTGAGTCAGTGCTCCTTTTGGGTCCACCAACCAATCAGGTTTCTCTGTACACACCACCTGAGGTTGATTATAAGGCTCATTCTAATTAGATGTCTGCCTTATAAAAATAGGCTTGACAGATGTACAAAGTGGCTAATATATCTGGACTTCATTTGCAGAGAGGAGGCTCTGGAATGCCCATACTTATTCTCTCTCTCATAAATAAATACCTAATAAATAAAATAATTAATTTTTTAAAACGTCTGCTGGGGAGATGACTTGGTAGGTAAAGTGCTTGCTGTACAGGCATGATGAGTTTGGATCCCCAGAACTTTGTAAAGCTGGATGCAGGGATTAGGGAAATGACTCAGCAGTCAAAAGTGTTTGCTTGTGAAGCATGCAAGACCAGGTTCAATTCCTCAGTGTTGTGAGAAAGACCTTTCCTGTGAGGATTCGAGCACTCATCCTCTTCTTGATCCATTCTATTGGTGAGACTTTCTATAGAGTTTTGTATTTTACTGTGTTTTTCATTTCCAGTATTTCAAATTGGTATTTCAGGAGTTTGTTTTCTTTGATTCCTGTGGTTTTTGTGAGGATATTTATAGTCATTCTTTTGAATTCTCTGTCTGGCATTTCATTGAATTCAGTCTCACTGAAGATTTATAATTCTTGGAGGAGTTATGTTGTCTTCATTTTTATGTTGATTGTTATAGAGATTTGTACATCTCAAGTTATTTCAATGCCTTGGTTTTCTAGTTATCAACTGTATTCTTAGATGTGTTGATCAGAAGTTATATCTTCAAGGAAGGATCTCAAGATATCAGATGTGGCCTCTGTCTTACTCCGGAGTAACAGCAAGAGTGACCCAAGCTGGTAGATATGCCTGATACGCAAAGGACCTAGTAACAAATTAGCAACAATGTTCCTTTTGACTTCAATAATTGCTGGTAGGATGGCTCAGGAAACCTTGCAGAAGAGGGGATGGAAAATCATACGAGCCATGGTGGGGGTAATATCCAAAGGCATACCCCCCACACACACTCCTAGCCCTCCATTCCATGGAGCATTCCAGAAGTCCCACTAAGGAAATGGTGATTACCAACACATGAGTTGTACATACAAAGTTTCTACTTATTAAAAAATAAAGTTTCTGAAAATAAAAGAGTTATTATTGAAAAATAATTGCTGGAGGGTAAACAAGTAGGATTGGTTAGAAGTGTGCTAGGTTTTGGGTTACTTAGAGGTAGGAGCAGTATAGGGTGGCTTAGGGTGAGAACTAAAGATGGAGACGGCACAGGTATGTGGGAGAGGGAAGTGGGGGTACTGTTAGCTTCTACAGATTTTAGAGGTTGGTGAGGCTATGGAGGGTTGTAGTTGTAGAGAATAAAGAGGAGGGGATAAGGAGGAGAGAACTGGAAGAGAAGTTGGAAAGAGGAAAATAAACAAGCTATGTACAGGAATAGTAGACTGATTCCAATAGGTGGCTAGATGGAGAAAAACACAGAACATACCTAAAATCTAACTGCAAAACCAGCTTGGAGTATTTTTACACAAGTGAGGATTAAAACAAGCAGTCAACTCACACCCTTATCTGGTCAATGGACAGGCTGAGATTCCTGGGCTGCAATGAGTTCCAGGCTAGCCTGGGCCAGATCAAGACCCTGCCCCAAAAGAAAGAAAAAGATTTAAAAAGTACTATAAACCAAGAAACATCAAAAATAAAAAAAGCAGCCAGGCATGGTGGTGCATGCCTTTAACCCCTGCACTCAGGAGGCAGAAGTAGGAGGATCACCATGAGTTTGAGGCCAGCCTGAGACTACATAGTGAATTCCAGGTCAAGGCTAGAGTGAGACCCTACCTTGAAAAACAAACACACAAACAAATAAGCCCCACCTAACACACAACCCTTGCAAGAACTGCAAAGTAGGCCAAACACACAAACACACATCAGATCCAAATTTAACCACAGGCTTCTAAATAATCCATGTGTTAAAGCAGAAATTGCCATCAGAATACACACTGAACCAAATGAAAATAAAAGAATATCAAAAGAATGGATGGGGCCCTCCAGATCCCATAAGGAGGGTACCCTTCTTACCCCTCAGGGAAGTTGCCTCCCCATTTCTGCCCACCCTTCCCTGGACACGCATGCTCTGTCCAGCCCTTCTCCCAGGGCTCACAGAGTAAAAACCTTTGAAAAAAAAAAAAAAAGAATGGAACACAGACAGCTAAGGTGGAGCTTTTCTGACTACTACCACAGGACTCCTGCTAAGCCAGTGCAAGGCCCATCCACTGCTAGTGTGGTTGTTGCACTAACTTCTCTTTGGAGATATGAACAATCTATTCATTCCAGATAGGGCACCACCCACAGGCCAAAGCAACGATTCCACCAAAATCCAACTTGGCAGACCAATGAGTTTATAGGGCTTCCTTACAGAACATGGGGTGTGCACGGCTCAAAAGCAGCTGCATCACCGGAATGCCAAAGAGCAAGGGTGACAATTTATGAAAGCTGCATTCCTAAGGCTTAGCGTGCCTTGTCAATCTCTCCCCAGCCATTGCTACTGCTTGTACAACCTTGGGGAGGGGCCTTCAGAATCATTTGTGAGTTTTGTCTATTTTCTGAGTCTTAATAAGCCTCCTGCTTCCTCTGTCTCAATTCAGAGGAAATCCTCACACAACATTGAGAACCACCTCTGCTGGCATAGGGCTCACCCACTGGTGTAGACACAACCAAGGCAAGTGTAGGATCCACTTACTCTTAGTGAAGGACTCAGCTACTGCTAGTATAAATCACTTACACTCTTGTAGGACACACCCACTCCTACTGTAGAACTGACAGGTCATGTCAGCAACACTCACTGGTAGTTGAAGAACCTCCTCCCACCACCACCTTGCGCCCTTTGCTAAGGAAGGACCCACCACTGGGTGCTAGACTCATTTGTACCAGTGAGCAGCACTGTTCTATGTTGATTCTCACTTGCTGTGTCATGTCTATTCTTGGTCAGGACGTGTGTGACCCCTGCCTTCTGTATGCTCCTTAGACAGGCTCCTCCTTTAGGGTTGGTCTTAGGAGAATGTTAGAATTATGGAACTCAGTATTTGAATTCAAAAGTCATGTGCTTCACTCTTTCTTGGAACGTGTTCAGCTGTTTTCCAAAGTCCTGGCCAGAATAGTGAGTAGACTAGTTTCACCCATGGAGCCACACCTGTTTGCCAGGGTCAAGCTCCCAGCAGTCACAAATGCAGCATGTTGTATTTCTGCTAGAAGATAAGCTAAGATCAGTGCTTCTGTATCGGGTAGGTTTAGAACTCAACAACCAGATCCTGGCTGGAAGACTGGCATGCCACATATACTGAGTGACTGTTGCTGTTGTAATGTGTCAGGGAACAGCCTCCCTCTCAAAACAGCTGATAAGCCCACTGGATGAACATACAAAAGTCCTCAGTAATCCAGGGGGGAAACAGAAATGTTTACTGGATGCTGGTTTTGTAGTATATCTTTTGATTGAGAATGGTGATGCCACCTGAGGATTTTTTACTAAGGACAGATTTGGCTATCCAAGGCCTTTTGTCATTCCAAAAAAATTTCGAGATTTTTTTCAATGTCTATAAAGAATGAAGCTGGGGATTTTTATTGGCATTGAGTCAAATCTGTACATTGCTTTTTGTAAGAATTGCCATTTTTACAATATTAATTCTACCTATCCAGGAGCATGAAAATCCCTCCATCTTTTCACGTCCTCTATTTCCTTCTTGAGTGTTTTTAGATTTCCATTATACAAGTCTTCCACATCATTGGTGTTATTTCAGGGTATTTGATTTTTTTTTAGGTTATTGAAAACGGGACAGTCTTACTGAATTTTCTGTGTGCATGTCATTTGCATATAAAAAGGCTATTTTTTGTGTGTTAATTTTGTATCCTGCAACTTTGCTGAAGGAATTTATCACCTTCAGGAGTATACTGGTACTATTCTTTGGGTGTGTTACGTATAGGATCATGTCATCTGCAAAGAGATAGTTACAATTCTTCCTTTCCAATTTGTATCCCTTTATGTCTTTCTTCTTATTGCTTGGGCTAGACCTTCAAGGACTGTGTTGAAGAGCAGTGGTGAGAGTGGATATCCCTGTCTTGTTCTCAATTCTAGTGAAAACAAGGGGGAAAAAAAGAATACATCCCAGCCTAGTGTCACCATGCTCCCGGAATGGGAAGCAGGTGTCTGTCCCAGGCCTGGCGGACCAAGAGCCTCTTACCTCATCTGTTGCCATTGTCTCTCTTGAGCCACACTCTGCCTCTGGCATGCTTGTCATCTATCCACAAGAGACCCATGGGACACTATTCCGGATTGACAAAATTTATTTAAAGAATGTTACCCTTTCAATAAATAACGACAAAGTACCCCAAAAGCAGTCTCCTGGACCCAGTGTGCTTGGGACTATGCAGGTGTCCCTCTGCAAGGCAGCAACCTGTGGTGGTGGCAAACCCTTGTAAGGAGGGTCTCCACAGCCAGGAAGATGCCAGGGAAGGCTGTGTAAGGACAAAACCAGCCTGGAAACTTTCAGAAGAGTTTCAAAACAGAGTTTGCATTCAGGTGTTACTTGAAATTTTATGGTCTCCCTTGTACCCCTACCCAGATGCTCAATAAAAATCTCTGTACTTGTTCAGTGGGGGGAGGGGGGAGAGTGACAGTGAACTTCTGACAGTCTCCCTTGCTGGGTCCCATAGATAACTTCTCTCTGGGGACCAATAACTGTCCTCAAATTCTTTTGTGTAGCCATACCAAGGGTGTTAGGGCTCTTATCAGCCCTCCCATTTATGGGACCAAACCCTAGGATGGACAGTGAGCTTGGCCTCGTCTCCTCACTCTAGCAGCATTTCTTCCCAGAGAGGATGCTGGGTCTCTAGGCCTAAGGCTGCGTGAACAGCCCTCGGGTTGTTTCTGGGGGAAGTCTGTGACACTCCTGGAACTTGAGCCAGAAGTACTAGTACCACATGGGGCTTGGGTGAGGGCTGATGGCACTAAGTGACACAGGTGGCCTGGAGGAGTCTCACAGTGAGGACAAATCATCCCCACTCCCACCTGAAGGTCCTTCTGAGTCAGAACTTGGGTTTCCAGTGTGCATTTAGAAAGGCACTGTGTTCTCTCCATTGCTCAAAGGACCCCAACCTGCTTCCTGGAGAGGGTCTGAGTCACTAGGGAAGGACTGGGGCATCCCCAGGCCCACCTTTCATCTGGCAGATGGTCATAGGGGTTGGGCTGCTGGACAGAGGTGAGAAGAGGGGCCGGAGTGTGCCAGAGAAGGAGGTCTCAGGGAAGATGAAGAGCAGTGACCCATCGGTGGCACTGTAGAATGAGAGATGACCGGCCTCGTAGTCCAGAAAGATCCCTACACGCCTGGGAGGGTCCCGGAGCGGGGAGAAGGCACGTTCTGTGGAATTGAAGAAGCTCCCCAAGAACACGAGGATCCAGAACCCGTTGCCAGTAGACAGTTCCCCCTTCTCCTTCCTGTTGACATTGTCTCTACACACGCCCAGGGCCCAACTGGCCCGGTCCCCGACCTCCACCTCCCAGTAGTGACGGCCAGAGGTGAAGCGCTCTTGGCCTAGCACACAGGGGCCTGGGTCAAAGCGCTCAGGGCTGTCGGGCAGGGCCTGTCGCTGGTCAGTCCGCTTCACACTCCTCCTGTCATCAGATAAGACCAGTTCAGGGTTGGCTGTGTCTGGGTCCAGGGTCACATCCCCTGTGGAGAAGACCAAAGACAATCAGTTCTGTAGCCTGATCAGCCCCCATTTGCAGGGCCCATGGGCCAGTCCCTCCCACCAGCCAGCCCTGTTGTCTGCTCAAGGCCCTCAGTCTGTAAGAGTAATTAAGAGTGGAGTGCTTCTTCTCCCTGTAAAAACAAAAAAACTTATTTCTAGTTGTAACTCCAAATGTTCTAGAAATCAGTGTCCACTTCTACTTCAGTTGACAGGAGGAAATTCTGACCATTTTCTGTTTGTTCTTTCAGTCATAAACCAAAGTCTGTGAGTCCAGGCCCCAGCTGCACCCTGGGCCCCTGTGTCCTGTTTACTCCAAGGGGAACATGGAGATCTCTTTCATAAGGGACAGGTGGCTGTCCTCACCCAGTCCACAGTCTCAGGTGATTTCTGGTCTATCCACCTCTGGGTCTGGTGTAGCCCACACATGGCTTGACCACTGGCTAGGGCCAAGGGCAGCTGTCCCCTGGAAGACTTGGGTATAGCAAGAGAGAATTCAGTTTATCCTTGGCTCCTGGCAAGGGCTCCCAATAGAGGTGACCTTTGTTGTTTATAAGGGACCCCTTATATCACACCAGAGCTTATGCTACTAGGGTGGCCCAAGTGGGGCCTGTTGATGGTCTCAGGTTAAGGCTGGTCCAAGACCAACCAAGGGATAGGAGGATGGGAATACCAAAAATACCCACCAACTGATCCCCCTGGAGGGGAAAGGGGCCAGAGGTCAAGTTCATTCACAATCACCCAGGACCTGACCCATCATGCTTACAGACTGGAATCTCTGTAAAATATAACAGGTGAGGTTCATGGGAGCTCCGAGTTGGGGAACCTATCAAGGCACCAGGAAGCTCCCTGCCCACCCCCAAACTGTGGCTCGTTACCTCTTCCTCAGCTATGTTTTCAGTTCTACCTTTGATAACAAACCAGTATGTAAAGTGCTCTCAGAATTTTATGAGTAGTTCTAGGAAATTAATGTGGGGATGGGGTTGAGAGAGACAGAAACATGGGTGTCCCAACTGGGCTGCTGTGTGATTTCTTCTGAAATGAAATACCCACTCCTGGAGGGAAGAGGAAGGTTCCTAAGACAAAGTAAATAAAATGAATCTTAGCAGAAAATTACAAGATATAGAAGAAGGCTCCTCTCCCCAAGGTCATGCAAACGATGACACTTGCTGGGGAGAGAAAAGCTGTTCAGTGGAGCTGCCTAAAGTTGTGCAGGGAGCTCCAGAGATGCAACTTTTCTGAGTCCTTGCCTGTGCCTGCGTGGTTTTCAGAGCTGTGGCTGCCTTTGGGTCATCCATGCCCCTGTAAGTATCCTCTCTTCCATATTACTGTAAATAGCCCCAATAAACTCAACAGTTTAGTTAAGTCAGGCTTAGATGAAACCATTTCATTGGCCTGTTGTTGATGCCCTGAATAAACATTTCTCCACATCTCCTCAGGAAAAGTCAGACAACATGCCTGGAAATGGGGGCATTTTATGGGACTGGGTCTATAAACTATGGAACCTACAGCCAATTCCAGGGAGACAGGGTTGAGATTAAACCGAATGATATACATAAAGGTGTTCACAAAGTCAGAGAACTGCTTGGCTTGAAAAATATCTGTAAGATATTGACATGCACAGAACCCACTGCTGACTGCTTGGGGGTTTTGGTGGCTCCACTCCCAGGGTTATCTACCCACCTGAGCACTCAGCACCCACCTCGGAACCTCCGTAGGGTCTCTACCAGCCCTGGGACCCGGCACACAGTTCTCAGCTCCATGGGAACCACCTCTGGAGGTTGCAGCTTCACATCTTGTACCCTACAGGGGATAGTCCAGCATTGTGCTCATGGCCAGGAGCAGGACCCCACCCCACTCCCCCTGCCCAGGGAGAGGCCAAGAGCATATACCTTCGCAGGGCATCCTTAATATCCTGTGGGAGGAAGAAGATGCATACTCAGTGCAGCAACGGTCACCTGGTCCTAGGGCCCCTCCCTGTCCCCAAGCCTTGCCCATCTTCAGGACTCTGATTCCCAAGGCAGCAGAAATACACACAGGGTCAGAAATCCACTATGGGCATGGTCCAAATACAGGAATGCCGGACAGGGGCCTGGAACATGGAGGGCATGTATGATGGGTGTGGCCAACCCTGGGTCAGGCTCTTCCAATTTGTCTTTCTTGGCATGTAGGACATTCCATGCCTTACCTTCTTCCCAGACCCAATAGAACTTCTTAATGCCATGGACAAGACAGGCATGTGTCCTAGCCTTCAGAAGGAGGTGGTACTATGTATGGGTTAGGCTGGCCTCACCAGGAGCCCAGCCTGTGGCCCTCCAGCTCACTGGGACAGTGTAGCCAGAGCTGCTCTACTGTCCCGTTGCATGGGTGGACCCATTCCAGCATGCAGCTTGGGACCCTCCTAGCAGCATTCCATTAGGACCAAAGCTGTACAGGGTGGATGACCAGACCCAGAAGGAAGGGGTTAAGCAGGTGGAGAGCAAGAGGTCTGAGTGGGGGAGTAGGTGGGAAATACTCAGGTGGGGTAGGCAGCCACTTGTAAAGGCATCGCTGTTTTTAAGTTACTCATCCTTCCTACAGCAATAAGACAGTGATTATGGTTAACAATACTGTAGTGCAACCACAAAAATCTGATACTTCGATGCACCAAAAGAAGTCCCTCCTTCCACCCCAACTAGAGGTTTTTAATGGACTCAGTTCCAAGAAATGATGAACGCATGAGATAATGGATATGCCCATGACCGTGGCTTAATCAATGCAGGCTACACACAGTCACTGAAACATCACACTGTGCCACTGATTACCTGTCAGTTATAAATAAAATTTAAAAACCTGAAAATATTTAAAACACTAAAACTTTCCCAGCACCCCTAACATCACACATACCTCGTGGCTTCTCCTCACCTACTGAACTCTTGTGGTCCCCTGATACATCATTTGTCTCTACTTCCTTAACCTGCCTTTCCTCTAGATGCTCAGAAAGCCATACCTGTTCCTCAGGCTCCAACTCTCTGACCACTTAGCAAGGGCCACAGAATCAAGCTCAAAGTCCCCAGGGTGACTTCCCGGTGGAAGGAAGCTCCTGATGTATATGTAGCACCTGGACCTCAACATGAATATGTGGCCTTTTTCCTACACGAACCCAAAGTGCCCAGTCTGACCCGTGCATGTGTCTACATCACACCGGGCATGTGGCGTGTGCAAGGCTGAGTCCCAAAGGAAAGGAGACTGTGGACACCACAGACTGTGTGTTGTCTCTCAGCAGTCACCTCCTTAATTTCATTAAGTTCCGCTTGACAGATGGGGATACTAAGGCACAGAGGAATGTCAAGACATACTCTTGAGGGGCACCCGGCCTGCCTTGAGGCTAGAGGATAAGGGCACCCAAGCGTTCTGGTCTGAGAACACCAAGAGAAGCCTGGCTCCAGGGAAGAACAGCTCTGCAGGGCCAGGGCTCACATCTGGGGAGTAATTATTCCCAAAAGCAAGGAGAAAGGAGCCACAACACTGGTATGGTTTGAATATCCCTATAGAGGCCAATCAGAATTTAACCCCTACTGTAAAGTCCTAAGAGATGGGGCCTTTTGGGAGTGATTAGTATTGATCTACAGAGACCCCACCAGAGTACCCCTCCTCTCCAACCTTAGACCTCCCAGGCTTCAGGCTGTGAGCCTGAAACAACCTCTAATCAATTCCCAAGTCTCATGTTGCTATAGCACCAAGACATGAACTAGGGTGGCAACCCTGTAGTGACCATAATGGGTGCCTAGGGGTTGATCAGAGAGCAGAGAGTGTGGGGTATGAATCCTACAGTAACACTTTAGGGGTAATCCAGAGGTAGCCACCAGATGGGACAAGGGCAGGAAGGTAACCCAGAACCAAACATGGGACATGCCCCCTCCCCAGGTTGAGCTGCACCCATATGAACAATTGAACTATGGTTGGCCTGAGACAATGGGAGGATGGATGTAACTTTGTATGTAACTAGCCCTAGCCCCTCTATATGCAAGAACTCTCTATGTGCAGGTTCAACCCACTGCAGATTAAAACTATGTGGGGGAAAAAGCCATGTGGACTAAAACACATATGACTTTTTCTGTTAGTCCTGGTCCTCCCCACCCCTCCTGTGCAGGTAGGGTCTCACTCTAGCCCAAGCTGACCTGGAACTTAGTCTGTTGCCCCAGGCTGCCCTTGAACTCATGGTGATCCTCCTACATCAGCCTCCCAAGTGCTAGGACTACAGGCATGCACTACCATGCCCAACCTAGAGTTTGTTTTTATGCAGGGTGAGAGAAGAGGGTCAAAATTCATTCTTCCACATCCAGTTTCTCCAGTACTATTCACGGAAAAGGTTGTCTTTCCTCTGGTGTGTGTTTTTTGGCCTCTTTGTCAAAGATCAGGTGGCTGTAGTGACCTTCTATTCTTTTCCATTGATCTATGTGTCTGTTTTTTGTGTCAATACACCATGCTGTTTTTGTTACTATGGCTTTGTAGTTTACCTTGGAATCAGGTATGGTGAAACCACCGGCAGTATTCTCTTTGCCGAGGACAATTTTGGCTATCAGAAGCCTTTTGCATTTCCAAATGAAATTTGTTTTTATTTTTGAGGTAAGGTATCAATCTAATCCAGGTTGACTGGGAATTCACTATGTAGTCTCAGTGCCACCTTGAACTCATGGTGATCCTCCTATCTCTGCCTCCCAGAGTGCTGAGATTAAAGGCGTGAGCCACCACACCCAACTCCATATGCATTTTGAGATTATTTTTTTTCTATTTCTATGAAGAATGGTGCTGGAATCTTTATCGGAATTGCCGTGAATATGTTGCTTTTTGTAGGATGGCTGTTTCTAATCCATAAGCGTGAGAGACAGCCTTCTTGTATAGTCCTCAATTTTTCTCTTCCATGTCTTATTGTTTTCTTTGTCTTTCACTTCCTTGCTTAGAGATATTCCAAGATATTTAATTTTCTTGTGGCAATTTTAAGTGGGATTGTTTCCTGATTTCTTTCTCAGTACATTTTTCATTTGTATGTACAAAGACCACTTTATATTCTGCCACTTTGCCCTGGGGCTGGCCTCAAACTCACCACAATCCTATCTCGGATTCCCTCCCTCCCAGGGGCTGGGATTAAAGGCACGCATCGCCACACCCTTCTTATTATTCCCTAAACAAATAAACAGCTATTTACACAGCATTTATGTCATATTGGGCATTTCAAGTCATCAGGGAAGATTCAGGGTAGATGAAAACATGTGTGCAGGTCATGCAAATACTGCAATATTTTATACAAAGCACATGAGCATCCACAGGGGTCTTGGCACCAATTTCTCACAAACACCAAATAACACTTTTCTTTTATTCATACTGTTTTAGGTGGCAGAGTGCTGGGGGACTATCAGCCCTATGATGACATTTTTCCAGGCTAGATGGGCAGGTCAGGCCCTTGGTAGATACATATTTGCTCTTGGACAACCTCTGCCCAGTGCCTCCTACTCTCCATCCTCCATTTCTCTCCCGTATGTAATGTGATGTGACACTCTGGGTGGGCAGTGGAGCTGCAGCAGTGGGGTGTGTAGTGGGGTAGGCAGAGGGACATATAAGGCAGTTGGGGACTGGGAGATGTGCCTCACGTCCTGAGTCGTGTCTTAAGTCGGCCCTGTGGTTGGAGGACGCAGTCCTGTATGTCTGGAGGAGTAAACAGGGTGTCCAGCAGTGGGGGTCAGGCACAAATTTGTCCTTTTGGGGGAGCACTGTGATTTAGGAGGTCAACCCACCCTGCTCACTCACCTGTAGCAGTCCCAGAGCTGGGAGCTGGCAACGGCCCTCCAACTCAGTGATGAGTGCAGCTAGCTGGGAGCTCTGCTGGCCAAGCCTGGCAGCACCCTCACGCAGCCGAGGGAGTACCTCCAGCTCCTCCTCCTCCAGTTTCTGCAGTAGCTGCTGTTCCTCCTCCACCAGCAGGCGCCGCAGCCGCTCAAACTCACCCAGCACATTCTGCCGCTGGCTTTCCACCATCTTCTGCAGGGTGTAAGAGGGACAGCTGAGGGCAAGCCTGGTGCCAGATCACAGAGTGCCCAAGTGGGGCTGCCCACAACCTCAGATCCACCACCCTGAGCTAGCTGGACACAAAATAAATGACTTGGAGTTGCCTAGACCCCAACACCCCTGACAAGACTGCATGCACACATTTGTCACCTGGGACCCCAAATTCAGCACCTGGGTCCACCCAGACCTCATGCCTACCACCCAGGCCAGGCCCCAAGCCCACCACAAAATGCCAAACCCAACTTTAAAATTACCATCAAGGCCCATGACCTCCTTAACCCTAAACTCATTACCTGGGCCTCCCCATATCTGACCACTGAATCCATCCCTGGGGCTTCTCATGCCTGGTCTCTGACACCCAAATCTAACCACCTAGGTAGATCTGCCACCCCAAGGATGCAAGGACCCCAGAATAGATACTTAGGAAGCAGGATCACATGATGGCATCCCACTTGTGTCCACACACAATCCCCTCCCCAACACACATATGTCTTCCCTCCCCTTCACACACCCTGGCCTCCATCTACTGATCTCATGTCCCCAACCCTCAGGTCCCAGCACCTGCCTGCCACAAGGCACAGGTCTCCTCAGCCTGGGCTTGGAACAGCAACGCATCCTCCATTTGCTTCCGCAGGTGTTCCAGCGACTTCTCCAGCCTCCCCTGGAGGATGGAGACCAGGCAGTGCCATGACACAGAAGCCTCCCTTTCTCACCTGACCTCCTGCCCCAAACTCTTCCCCATTATGCTGACTGAAATCTGCCCCAGAGAATGGAGGATATGAAGCCCTCCAACTGGTATGTGATCTCCTGGTAGGCAGTATCCCCTTTCATCACCAGAACCCAGCATCTTACCCATATTCAAAATATTCATCATAGTAGACCATATTCACCAATGGCCACATGGAATCTTATTTCCAGTTCTCAACTCTACTGTCCCAAAGCCAGCCTTGCTCAGCTTTGCCAGCACCAGCTTGCTCTCTGCCTGCTCTCCATCTCCAGGTCCCAATGGCACAGACCCACCAAACTGGCCCTAAAGGCATTCAGCTCTCCTCTCTTCAAGTCACCCTCCCCTCCTCTCCCTTCCAAGGGTTGGTTCACAAGGCTCTGCACCAAGCCAAGGTGGTATGGCTTCCTGAAAATTTTAACTCCTTAAGTGATGGGACTAGGACATGGAGCTTTTGGAAGGTAGCTGGAAAGATGCTTCAGTGGTTAAAGGTGCTTGCTTAAAATATAACCTTTAATCCCACCACTGGGGGAGGGACAAAGGTAGGAGGATCGCCATGAGTTTGATACCACCTTGAGACTACACAGTGCATTCCTGTCCCTTTCTCCATATGAGGACACATAAAATGGGCCACCTATGAACCAGAAAGCAGCCTTAACCAAACATGCGTTGACCCTGAGCCTGCAGCATCTGGGACTGTGAAGCCACAGGTGACTGTGGTTAAAATGGGGTGGGGTAAGCATCATGGCAGCCCACAGACAAGACCCTTGACTTCCCACCTACCTCTTCTCCACGCCCCTCAATGCCTGCCAGTGTTTTCAGCTTCAACATAAGGTACCCAGAATCACAAGAACTATATTATTCATCCCTGCTCCAATTTCTCATTTCTACTTTCTCACAGTCCTGAACCACCGACTGGGTGGCCCCATGCAGAGCCTCCAACAGGGGTATGTTTACCTCAATCCAATACTTACCACCCTGTGTCCTGAGCCAGCCACACCTATCAGCTTTCCCAGCTTCAGTGATTTCCACCCATGTTCTAGAGGGACCAAGTGCTAAGGGGTTCCTGGAATCTGCCCAGGGATAGAACCAAGCTGATGGGAGCTCCCCTGCCTCATGCTGGGTGCAAATGAACTGTTTGGCATACCAAAAGTAGCAAGGTGCCTGGTTCCTATCAGGAAGACTCTTTTATGTGAGCCATGCTGGGAGCTTCAGGTGTGGGGGGGAGCTGTCCTCAGGCCTGGTCCCCACTGCGCCTACCTGTAAGCCCAGTGCTTTCCAAGTTCTGCCTCAGTCTCTCCATAGTATTTTCCCATTTTCTGTTCTTTCTTTTCCCTTCATACTAAGGACAGAACCAGGGTCCTCATGCATGGTAAGCAAGTGCTGTACACTGAGCTATATCCTCAGCTTTCTCACTCTATAGCTCGGGCAGGCCTCAAACTTGTGATCCTCCTGCTGCCTCAGCCTCCCAAGTAGCTGGGATGACAAGCACAGACCACCATGCCTGGATACTTTCCCATTTTCAATGCTGAGGATTACAAGCTGCATTCTAAACAATGGAGCAGGATATACAGCAGCAGCACCTGCTCGCTCTGGCCCAAACCTAAAGTTATGATTGTATGCATCTCTCTGTGGCTGGCAAGGTCACAATGAAGGCTGTTCACTCTGATATAAGAATTTAGACCCTGGGACCTTGGAACTGGCATGGACTCTCAGACTCCCTGTCTCTCATCCTATATGAACCTTCCTCATACACAACCCAGAGAACTGGAAGCTCTCTCCTAGTTTCTCCCTCACTCATGATCCCAGGGCCAGGACTAAGCAGAGTGCTTGTCACCAGAGCTATAGGACCCACCATGGCCTGGGGATCCCCATCCCTAGCTCTACTGAGTGGAGGAACAGTTGCTTGCCAGACCCAGAGGCAGTAAGTAAAAGCCATCTGTTGGGGCATTTCTGTTATTACCAAAATGTAGGCCTTTGCGGAATGAAAGGGAAGAGTGGCCATCCACCCCTATGCTATAAGGTGAAGTTGAAGGCAACTGAATAGACTAGGTGCAGAAGCACTCTCTGCCTGAAGGCAGGTCACTGGTCCTCAGGAGGGAAATACCCTTCGTGGACATTGGCACTCAGCCTCACACCTACTTCTCTAAGTCACTGTCCACACAGCTCAGGCCTGGAAGCCCAAACTCTGTTCTCTCTATTTCATTCCTACATACTCATTATCCACTGATAAAATGGTTTCGTGAAAGTCCCAGAGAAATACTTCTCTGGGTTCTTCCCTTTCTTTTTTCTGTGAAGTCCCATGTTAAAAAAAAATTTAAATATTAATAAACCAATATGACCTTCAACAGGAAAAGAGGAAAAGGTTGAGTACAGTCAGCTCTGGAGAGCAGTCGGTAACTTTCTCCATGGATCAAGGGGTCTGGTGGCAGGAAGGCTGGGTCAACACATGTGACCATGAACCAAGTGAGAAGCAAAACCACCGGAAGGACTTTGAGTCCATAAGCTCAGTGATGTGGCTCAAAACCTCTTTGCTAGCCAGGCGTGATGTTGCACGCTTTTAATCCCAGCACTGGGGAGGCAGAGGTAGGAAGTGGCTGTGAGTTCAAGGCCAGCTTGGGCTGGAGTGAGACTTACCTAAAACAAACAACAACTCTTTACTAAAATCCAAAGCCAGAGGGGCATGGTATTGATTTATTCTAGTATCCTAGAAATTCATACTAGGATGTTGACATATTGGCTGAGGATCTGACATCATCCAAACTGTTGATCTGAAGAAATACTTCTTAGACAATGCACACACTTGGCCAAGATACAAATCTTGAAACACAAGGTGTAGTAGTTGGGCTGGCAGGGCTGGAGAGAAGGCTCAGCAGTTAAGGTGCTTGCCTGAAAAACCTAACAGCCCGAGTTCAATTCCCCAGTACCCACATAAAGCAATAAGCAAGTAAATAAAATGTAAAGAGGTTGGAAAGTAACTGGCCATCTAGTCAATACTTCTTGGGGGACCCCTGTAGCCAGAGGATCCACAGCCAAGATTTTTTTTGGGGGGGAGGGGCAGTCAGGCAGAAAGACAGTGAACAGAGTGGAGGGTAGAGAAGCATAGGGGTTAGAACATGGAAGCAATGACTATCCTCTCATTGTTCCCAGGCTGGGGCTCTGCAGTGGCTAGGGCACTATCACCAAGGCAGTCTGCCTAGCCCACAATGCTCCCCGGCACAGACAGGGCCGCCCTGACAGAGTCCAAGTAGAGTCAGCTGTCATGACTTCCTCCCGTGTCCCCTTACTCTGGGTCCTTCCCAGTCAGTGGTCATCACACCAATCCTATCTTCACCCCCAAAAAAGCACTTCCACCTCCTTCCACTACTGGGTTTCCACATCCCACAAACTAGCACCTGATGCCCCAGACCCACAAAGGGACCGGCGGGAGGGCAGGTTCCCTCCTAGAACAGCCCCGAGCCCCCCACCCAGGCCTGGGTTGGGCTGCTTTACTGCCTGAGGCGACCCAGGGCCCCTTGCTTTTCAATACAAGCGAAAACCCAAGCTCCTCCAACCCCAGCCATGACTGCGGCTCCTGAAACTGGCCAGGCTGCCCCTGGCACCCCCCCCCCCGGGTTAGGCTGAAATTCCCCACTCCCCAGACCGGGCAAGCAGCCCACCCACCAGGTCGGGAGTGGCCGGGACGCACCTTGAGGTCGTCGGCCGCGTCTTGCAGCGGGCGCACGCGGTGAGCCCAGTGCTCGGCGGAGCGCTCGCAGGCGGCGCACAGCAGCCGGAGATCGTCGCTGCAGAAGGCGGCCAGGGGCTCGCGGTGCGCCGCGCACACGCCCTGCGGGACCGGCGACGGGGGGTGCAGGCGCCGCGCCATCTCTGCCATCTTGGCGAGCGGGCGGTTGGGCCTCAGGTTCCTCTGCGGGGACAGCTCGCGACACTCGGGGCACGCGTACGGACCCTCGGGCTGGCCCCAGCACCGCCGGATGCACTCGCGGCAGAAGTTGTGGCCGCAGTCCGTCATCACCGGGTCCGTGAAGTAGTCGAGGCAGATGGCACAGGTGGCCTCCTCCTGGAGGTTGGTGGACAGGTCGGGGGCTGCCATGACGCCGGCCCAGAGCAGGAAGGTGGCGCTCGGCGGTGCGCTGGCTCTCGCGGCCTGGACCGAGGCTGAGCGGAGCTTCCGCGCGGGGAGCCCGGTCCGATGCCCCGGGAGGCCAGGAGCTCCGCGGGCGAAGGACTCCGGAGCGGCGGCCCAGAGTCGTGGGTTCCAAGGAGATCGGGGGACTCTGGCCTTCCTAGGGCGCCGGGCACAGGACTCGGGCGCCCGCAGGAAGAGGAATCGGGGAGGAAGCAGGAAGTAGTTTTTTTTTTTTTTTTGGAACAACCCGCTTTGCCACGGATTGGTCACCGCCTGTCACGCGACATGCTGGGGGCCAAATGAGAACTTGTTCCAGAGGTGACTGGGGGCCCCGTCCCGTCCCCTCCCCGCGCGCAATTGCCCTGGGGTCGCGCGGCCGGGCTCTGGCCGGGATGCTGAGGATTACTGATGCGCTCCGAAGACCCCAAGGACCAGGGAAAACCCCGAGCAGGAGCGAGCCACTGCTCGGCTTCCCAGGGCGTCCTCGCCCCATGCATTCTAGGACCTACGCCTCGGGCGTGGCACTCCCTTCCTGGAAGGTCTTTGGGGATGGGGACGGGGATGGGGTCGGGGACACTGCTATTCCGCGGGCTGAGATTCTCCCCGAGAGCGCCGCTTACAACCTCCTCACTCTACGGCGAAGTGCATTTAGCCTACAGTCCTGGGGTGCTGTCAACAGGGCTGCAGAGTTTGGGACACTGATTTGCCCCATGTGAAGGACCTGCTGGCCAGAGTAGAGCATTAGGAACCAAGAAATTAGCAAGACGGGTGGGTGCGCAGAAAAGAACAGGAGACCACACTGGCTGATGAGCAGAGGTATATTTAGAAATTGGTTCACTCGGAAATGTCCGGGCTCTTTCCAAAAGTTTTCTCTAAAGAGCGTCTACCGATAGTCCGTTCACATTTGAGCGTTTTAATCGTGGATGTATTATTTCGAGAAGCTGCCCTGACCACACAGGGACTGGTTTTCAGGGCCACTGGGGAGAAAGCCTGGCAGGTGGCCATGGTGAGTGAAGGGACCCGCTCTCCGGAGGGCCAGAACACTCCAGGCGTCTGCCCCACCCCAGACCTCTATCCTTTTACCCACATGGTCACTGTGGAGATGACCATCTGGCCCGATTTTGGAACCCCCAGGCAGAAGAATGGCAGCAGGGGTCCAGGGAAGGAAGCCTGGGAATAGCTGTGCAAGTGGGACCCATCATTCACGCTGTAGAAGGACACCTCTCCAGCCTGGAAGTCCAGGAAGACGCCCACGTGGCTGGGAGGCTCTACCAGGGTGACTGGGATGGAGTCAGCTACCAGGGACAAGTGCTTCTTCCCCTTGGACAGCTGTACCACCCAGAACCCATTTTCCGGGCACTTGGGCACCCTGTCCTTCCGGCTCACGTTGTCTCTGCACACGCCCAAAGCCCAGAGTGCATCGCCCGTGAGGTTCATGCCCACTTCCCAGTAGTGCCTCCCGGAGGAATAGCTCTCCTGACCCACAGCACAGGGGTAGGCCAGAAACCGGTTCTTGCCGAGGGGCGCGCTGCCCTCTGGCGGAGGGCTCAGGTAGCGCCTCTGGCGGCTCTCATACAGGAGGAGGTAGGGATATGCAGAGCTGGGGTCAGGCATTACATCCTCTGCAGATGGACACAGGTGGACAGAAAACTGGGATCATTCGAGGTCAAAAATGGAAAGACCCTCTAGAGCCCTCAAGGCGGGGCATGGTGACCCAATGAACCAACTCCTCCCTGTACCTCTCCCAAAACCTCTCCTCCATCTGAGAATTGAGGTTACCTAAGGATTTCACACCCCAACTCCAGTGGTTGGTGGAGAGTCAATAAGTCTAAATGGAGCAAACAGTCCGCAGATGGACCTACTAGGAAAGCCATGAACTCAGCCCAACTAATCATTGGATAATGGAGTAGTTTTAGCCCCGCCCCCTCTGTGGGATCAAAAGTAGGTTGTGGCACTCTGCCAAGAGACCTAGAGTCAAGATCTATGGGTCCCCACTTACCTTGGAAACTTTTTAGCACCTCTATCTGTCCAGGAACTTTGCACACGGTCCTGAGCCCCATCGGAAGGGCCACTTCTGGGTACTGCAGGCTCAGGCTGTCCTTCCTCCAGGGAACACAGATTTGTGTCCCTGCGTGTGGCCCTCCCTCACCCACCTTCACTACCACCTCCACTGAGGGTGACCAGATACCTGGTCAAGATGTCCTTCATATCCTGCAAACAAGAAGGGATATGTGCTGCTTCCAAGATGGCGTGACCCTCATTGTCCATCATGAAGGAATTAATGTTCCACAAGACATGTTATGGAGAGAGTGGATGGTATGAAAGTCAGCCTAGCTTCTCTCATTCTCCCCCACTCTCTGGCATATCATTCTCCCCCACAGACCTTCTGCCCTAAGGCCTTCACCAGAAGCCAAGCACTTGGCAGTATCATGTCCCTGAACTTCTAACTCTGAGCCAAAGCAAATCTCTTACTTTATAAAAAAAAATGCTGTGAATTCTGTTATGGTGTTGTAGAACCATCTAAGATAGCCATAATTTCACTTTCTGTGGCATAATCCTAACTCCATGCATAGAAATCTCATACAGGTGACATGCCAGAGCCTACTGCTCATTAAAGCACCTGTCAGCCTGCTACTGAGGCACGGAAGACCAAACAAGGCTTTTATCAACCTACTGAGTGTGGGAATGCCACTTCTCAACAGAAGCCAAACAGCTGATGCGGGTGTCAGACAGCTGTTGCAAACCCACCTGTGCCAACCATGGACCCTCTGGAGCCCTTATTTTTTTGTGTGTGAGGCCCCTTCTCACCAGCCTCACCTGCAGCATCTGGAGGGGCTCCTGCTGGCTCTGTTCCTCCAGCTGCAGCAACAACAGGTCCAAGGAACGGCTCTGCTGGTCCAGGGAGGTCCTGCTGTCCTGCAGCTTCTCTGCCGTCTCCTCCTCTTCTTTCTTCAGGATCTGGAGGAGCTTCCTCTCCTCCTCCACCAGGAACAGGACCACCTTCTGAAACTCCTCCAAGATGCGTTCCCTCCGCTCCTTCACTCTGTGCTGGAGGGGCAGGGACCCCCACCTGGCCCTGAGATGCAGCTGAGAGGGACAGCACCCTCCCAGGATTAGCACACCCCAGGCTCCTGCCTATAGAACTCTGGACAAGATGGAAACTTTAATTGAGAACGAGAAGCTTTGAGGTCACAGGCACAAAAGGTCCCAAAAGGCCATGCTAAAAGTCAGATTGCAGTCCTCCATATCCCCAAAGCTGTTAAGAAATCAGGGTTACAGAGACAACAGCTAAACTCAAACAGGCCACTTTGAATGGATAGAGCAGGAAGTCCATCCTTGCACAATCATCATTTCCCATTGTTCTTTCAGTCTTCAGTACATGGAAGGTAATTTACTTTTTGTGCTTCTGTCTCACCTTACTTTAGCACTTAAATTTTTTTTAATTCTTTTGAGAAAGGGTCATGCTATGTAGACCTGACTACCCTTGAACTTGATATTTAAATCAGGCTGTCCTTGAACTTGCCTCTGTCCTACCTCAGCTTTCTGAGTATTGGGATAACAGATGTGAGCCACCATCACTAACCCCCCTTTTCTGCCTTTACAATGATCCTCAGCCCCCACACTTATCTTAAGGAAAAATGGCTTGATTCTAGAATTAAAATAAAGCCAATTTAAATCTTTAACTAGCTGGGCTCTGTGGTGCAGGCCTGTTGTCTCAGTTACTCAGGAGGCTGAGACAGGAAGACCATTTAAGTCTAGGAGTTCAAAGTCAGCCTGGGAAACTCAGCAAGATCCTGTCTCAAAAAAAAATTTAAATGTGATGTTATTCTGTCCTCTGTCAAGCCTCAGATAGAAGAGTCCATCACCCAAGTTTCACTTTTGTGTGAGGCCCTTCCTCACTAATGCCTGTGTGCCTACTTAAAATCATCTTTCCCCCTCTTGCTCACTTATATCAACTAAATTCCCAGGCTAGTCACCAAACCTGGACGGTATAAGGAATCTTTTCAATGGCTAACCGCCCTCCCATCCCCATATAGAGACACTGCAAGTCCTCAAAGGCATCACCTACTGCAGGTGAAGATGGATGTGTACATAACATGCAAAGAGTGCAGACTGGGATAGCAAAGGGCTGTTGGTGCCTCAACAGCTATAGGCACTCACCTGCCACTCCATTAAGGTTTGTTCTTCCTTGGCGTGCAGATTTTCTGTCTTGATCATCTCATCCCGAAGGAACTCTATGTCCTCCTCCAACCTCAGCTGGAGGATGCACAAACACATAAAACTGCAAGATTCAGGGAGGTAGATGTCCTACCTCTTGCTGAACTGACCCCAAAGACCCTCTTAAGGGAGCCCTGAAAACCAGATACACCACTCCTGAACAGGTCGTTTTTGGCAGTGAGGTGGTTCAGAACAAGACACCCCAAAATATATCACTTCAGCATAAAAATAATTTTAGTGGGGGGAGGTTGAGGCAGGGTCTCACTGTACCCCAGGCTGACCTGGAACTAAAATCTGTCTGGAGCCCAGGCTGGCAATTCTGCCTCAAGTCTCCCAAGTGTTAGAATTAAAGGCACCACATCTGGGTGGTATAAGAATTATTCTGAGGGCTGGAGAGCTGGCTCAGCGGTTAAGGCACTTGCCTCCAGTGCCTAAGGCCCCAGGTTCAATTCCCCAGTACCCACATATGCCAGACCCACAAGGTTGTGGCCCAGGTGCTCTCTCCCCCCCCGTATTTCTCTGCTTGAAAATAAATAAATAAAATATTTAAATAAATACGTATCTTTATGTCTATCTGCTTGCAAATAAATTATAAATAAAAAAGGTAAAGGCACATAAAAAGCACACTTGTAAGACTGTCATCCTTTTGGTGTTCCTAAAAGCAAGAAGAAAAGGAGCTGCCATATGGAAGATGTCCTTCCCATTCCAAGGGAGAAGTTGTCCTTCAGAGTCCAGGGGGACAGGTTCTGGAACCCAAGCACTCTGGAATCCTGGATGCCTCATCCAGGAATGGTGTGATGATGTGGGTGGCACTGCCATGTCCCTCAGACCTAGCTTACCAATAAACAGTCCAGTCCTGTGATCTCTTCTGTACCCTCTGCAGGATTTTTGGCTTCCCTACAGTCTGGCTGGGCCAGGCTACATGAACAGCTGAGCTAGGATTGGGGCCACAAAAGACCAGTGGTCCCAAGGCCACAAGGTAATCATGGACACAGCCTTCGTTGGCTTGGGGTTTGAAAGTTAGGTCATACACCTGTGTGTTCTAGCATGTGGGGCTATTTGTGTTGTTTGAGAGACATGCCAGGCTCAGACACCAACATACAAGCACTCCTATTCCTGGCCACCTTCAAACAAAAGTCAGCTTGTTCACTCAATGCCCTCCCTACCTGGGCTCCTTGCACCCTGTACACCTTCTCCCCAGTGCTGACTTGAACGCTTTGCCCACTGGATGTTTCCTCCCCAATATCTAACCTGGGCCCTTTGACCCCCAGCCATTTTCCCCAGTGCTGACTCAGGCCCTGTCCTCACCCCACAGCTACCTTGTAATTCTGGGCAGCCTCATCCACTGGCAGCACCTCATGCAGCCGGTGCTCCTGGGCCTCCCTGCAGACCACACAGATGGGGATCTGGTCGTCCTGGCAGAACAGTTTGAGGGGCTCCTGGTGTACCTGGCACAGGTCTCGCTTCTGCAACCCAGGGTGCTGTCGTGCCATTTCTGCCACCTTGGTCAGCAGGCGGTTGGGCCGCAGGTTCCTCTGAGGGCACATCTCCCTGCACTCGGGGCAGGGGAAGGACCCTTTCTGTTTCTTCTTCCCCTTCTTGCCCTTTGCCTTCTCCCAGCTCATCTGGATGCACTCTCGACAGAAGTTGTGGCCACAGGCAGTCATTACGGGGTCCGTGAAGTAGTCCAGGCAGATGGAGCATGTGGCCTCCTCATGCAGTCTTCTGGCAAGTTCAACAGCATCCATGGCTCCTGGGAAGATATAGGCATGTCTTTCCACCATAACTCCTAAGGATTGGCTGGCTCTTGGAAATGGTGCCCAACCTGGCTCTCCTCCTCCGACTACACATTTGTGCTTTCTCTCACTTGTCCTGTTACAGATGAGGACAAAAGCCAGTGTCCAATTAGGGGTTACAAAGACCCTCTGACTAAATGCTAGCCAGGTCTCTGACCCTTGTCTGCAAAGCCTGGACTAAGGAATCTTCCTAAGGAAGCCCTATCTCAACTTTGTCTGCCTAGCTCAGTCTTCACAGAGGCTCCTGCTAACATGTCTGACCCTTGACCTGCCTTTCAGCAGAAGGTCCCTGCTCCGTTAACTTAGCCACAAGCTCTTCCTCTGCCCTCAGACCATCCTGAGCAGTCTTCTGTTTTTAGATTCCAGCCCCATCTCTGCCCCTAGGGCCACATTCCCACCCCAAAAGGCTGGAATAAAGTTTTAAGTATCAGAATAATTTTTTCTTTAACAAAAAAAGGAAAAGAATTTCGGGAGGAATGGAGGTCCTTTCCATTGAGGGGCCAGGTGCAGGGCAGTCATGCATGTCCAAATGTGCACACAAATACAGGGCCCCCCCACACACTGTACACACAAACTAACACACAGGTAGACACATGCTGCACACACATGCACACCGACCAACAAGAATACAAATACATGCACACAGGAAGCATGTATACACATGCACAAATATACTACAGGCATGGAAATACACACACCATGCAGGCAACAGTGAACATGCATACGTGCATGAACATATACACCGGCACACCAGTACACGTGTGTTCATGCGCCATGTGCAATCCCTTCAGGGTCCTTGGATTCTGCAGATAATCCAAAGTGGATGCCAAATTAATTGTAATCTGAGTTGTGAGCAGAGCACGTGGCGTTAAGCTCCCCCTGGACTTCAAGGGCCTCAGGGGGCACACAGTTTAGGAAACACCACTGCCCACCTGTTCAGAAGCCACGATGGGTGGCCTTAGGGTTTGGTTCAACTGGCACAGGGGTGGTCCTCAGGGCTCTGGTCACCTAGGATCTTTTGTCAACGAGGGATCATGCAGGGGATCCTTGTGGTCAAAGTCCTGCAGGGTTCCCAAGGGCACCCCCCCTTGGGGACAGGGAAGCTGGGCAGAGGTGGGAAGAGCGGGCATTGGAGCGAGGTGGGGAGCACCTGGGGTCCTGGCCTCAGACGCTGCTGGACAGTGGTCTCTGGGCGGCGGTACTCCCAGGAGAGGGCCCCTGTACAGCGCCAGGTGCCAAGGCCAGGTTTGCCCTTAGCCGGCATCCCTAAGGAGGCCGCTGTCCCCAAGCCGAGGGGGCTTTGTGTCGTCAGCGGGTGTGGGGACAGGTTGCTGGGCAAGGGTCGCGGGGGCGGGGCCGGTGATCCCTAAGAGGCCCAGGAGTTTGCGCTGTCAGGGCTGGGAAGGAAGTTGGCGGCCCCGAGGGAGATGGGGCGGGGCCTGGCTGGCAGGGTGGAGCTTGTCGGAAGGGGCGGGTCTCGATGGCAGGGGTGGGGCTTGTTGGAAGGGGCGGGGCCTCGCTGGCAGGGGTGGGGCTTGAGCCCTGTGTGAGCCCCGGGACCCTGGTCTAGGGGGTCTGGGATGAAGGTTGGGGCTGTGGAGCTGAGGTGGGGATGGGCAACAATTGTGGGGGTCCCAGACAGCGACCTCTGGGCCTTGGTCTGGGGGCTGTTATAGCGGAGGCACGCTGGGGGAAAGGGTTGAGGCTCAGAGTTTGCTGGGGTTGAGGGGAACCTAGCGGGTGGGATGGCTGCTGAGAAGGGTTACCAGCAGGGGCATGAGACCCACCAGAGGGATGGAGAGCAAGAAGCTGGTAGCTTGGGCAGGACAGGTGCTCATAGGTGCTCAGGGTGAAGAAGGTGGGGGTGCAGCAGGGGTGGTGGAGAAAGGCAGCAGGGAACCACTGCTGGGTGAAAAGATGGAGGCTTGGAACAGGGTGGGAGCGGAGGTTCTTGCTAGTACTTGTGGGTGGTTTGTGTTTTTCCTTTGGGACGGTCTGGGTATGTAGCACAGCCTCTGGCTAAGTCAACTCCTGGGTGGCTTTCATACAACCTTCTCCAGGGCCCTGGGGCTGGGCATGCCTAGAGTCTCAGTTCTGGGGAAACCGAATGGACAGATGAGGAAACTTAAGGCTGGAGTTGAGGGGCAAGGAGGGCAGGGAAACAAGGCCCTGGAAGGCCAAACGACACGGATTTGTCATTTCTAGGGCCCCAGCCTGCTTCTGTCTGGAGACTGGCCGCGGTGGACAGTTGGCTTTCTCAGAGCTGCTTGGGCTGGAGCACACTTTGAGAAGTCTCCCACTTTTTAACCTGTGTGCATGGGGGAGCCCATGGACCCTGCTTCAGGAGAGTGGAAGTGGACACCTGTCACTAATTCTATCCCCCCTTCCACCCCTAAGTCTCTGTCGTCGCCAGGAATGTGTCCTTTGTCTGTATATTGGTGAAGGGATTCTGGGCTGAGGGTCGGGTTTATTTCAATTAGGAAAACAGAATCACAGAATTTTAAAATACAGAATTCAAGCAAGCACACAGACATCAGCACTAGGAACCGCACACATCAGCTGCAGATAGCATCTTGCTGTATTTGTTTCCTGCTGGGAAGCCAGCTAATGCCTCAGACATTGCCTGCCCAGCACAGTGGGAGGTGCCAGCCTTAAGCCTCAAAGTCAGCACTGTATGGAATAACATGTAGGGACAATTCAACTGCACTGGACATTGTTTTGGTGTGGAGTCTGGTGTTCAGAAGGGCCTCAATGCTCGCTTTGCCACAGTAGAATCTTTTTTTTTTTTTTGCTACATCTCTGGTGGTAGGCAAACGGCTCCCACTAAAGGACTCATATGCTGTTTAGTATAAGGAACCTGGGGGAAATGACCTTTTGTGAATATTTTTTAATTTTAATTTTTTTATTTGTTGCAGCCCTGCAGCTTCTATCCCTAACTCTGGTTTTTACTTTGTACTTTAGCCCAGACCTGGAATTCACTATGCAGTCTCACTCATGGTGACCTCAAATTCACAGCGATTCTCTTATCTTTTACTCCCAAGTGCAGGGATAGAAGGCTTGCACCACCATGCCAGGCTCGGTTTTTATCTTTTGAAAGATGAGACACCAGGCTTCCTCTTTATCAATCCCACACCTTAACCACTGACATCAGCATGGCTGCCACCAGTCCTTACAGGCTTGGGTTCCCAGGCTTCTCACAAATGTGACAGTTTTTAGTCTTCACAGACCCTAATCTAACAATTTTGTTGCAGTGATAAGCATCCCCACATACAGAAAGTTCATCAAAGCAAGGATTCTTTAATGTTTTATTAGCACATTAATTAAACATATTAGGTTTCATTGAATTTTCATAAATGTAGGCAATGCATTTTATCATATTCTCCTTTATCCTCTTGTTCTTAATTTCCGCCAATCCTGTTACTCTTCCCAACTAGACCCTCCTCTCTTTTTTCTTTTTTTAAGAATAGGTGCACCAAGGCCTCCAGCCACTGCAAATGAACTCCAGAGGCATGTGCCGCTTTGTACATCTGGCTTTACGTGGCTGCTGGGGACTTGAACCTGAGTTTTAGGCTTTGCAGGCAAGCACCTTAGCCACTGAGCAACCTCTCCAGCCCTCTCTCTCTCTCTTTTTCTTTTTTGGTTTTTCGAGGTATTGTAGCAAAATGAGTGTGAGCTCACTGCCCCCCCTCCCCTATATTCATTGTTACATTCTTCAGGCCACAGATGGCCATGAGGTGGGAAACTACCAGAGCTTTGAAGTTCAGTGAGACAAAACAAGTAATCGCTTTAACTGTAATAAGGCAATTAGGAGAGACAAGGCCCAAGGATACCTGGGGAGAATGTCTGAATTTCCTGAGACCTATTGTAAATGTGTGAACTACTAGATAATGGTAATTTGCATAATGTCACATACCCTACTCTGTACGGACTATAAAATATCTTTGTAACTGGGGTTCGAGGCCAATGCTTCATTTATGCTTAGACCCCGGGCCCAGGTGAAAATTAAACTCCCCTCTCCTCTTGCTGCAAAGGCTTTGTCTGTTTATTACTGGAATATTTCTACAACAGAGGTAGGGTCTCACTCAATTCTAGGCTGACCTGGAATTCACTATATAGTCTCAGGGTGGCCTTGAACTCATTGTGATCCTCCTACCTCTGCCTCCCGAGTGCTGGGATTAAAGGCATGCGCCACCACACCTGGCCTCTCTCTCTCTTTTTTTTTAAGACCAGAGAGACTTTTTTGTTTTGTTTTGTTTTTCAAGGTAGGGTCTCACTCTAGCTCAGGCTAACCTGGAATTCATTATGTAATCTCAGGATGGCCTTGAACCCATGGCAATCCTCCTATCTTTGCTTCCCAAGTGCTGGGACTAACTAAAGTCTTCAGAGACAGACTTTTTCTGAGCATTAAAAGAGATTTAGTCAAAAAGACCAAAGCCCATGTCATCATCAGACATCTCAGACTTCCACTTTCTTCTCAGCAGGGGCAGCAGTGGCCACTGGGGCAGGGCCTCCTGCATCGGCAGGAACAGGCCCACCAGCTCCTACAGTACAGATGAGGCACCTGATGTTGACATTGGTCAGTGCCTTTGCAAACAAGCCAGGCCACAAAGGTTCAACATTCATACCAGCTGCTTTAATGAGGGCCTTATCCTCCACGACGGTCACTTCATCGTCTTGCAGGATAAGGGCCTAGTAGATACAGCCGAGCTCAGAGGTCATGGTGCAGACTGTCAGTCACGGTGCTAGTTGACAGATGAAGTGACGGTGTCACCCAACAAGGCCTTACTTAGCTTCCTAGGAAGAACTGAGCACCTTGGCGACAGCTGATGAAAGCCCCCCTTCTCTTTTGGTGTCTTTTTAGTTTTGTGATCCAGTGAGTTTCATTAGGGTTCTTTACAGGAGCATGGGCACCTTATCAGTAGCTATACTAAATAATAAACATAAGGGCTGGAGAGATGGCTCAGGGGTTAAGGCACTTGCCTCTAGTGCCAAAGGCCCTGGGTTCAATTCCCCAGGTCCCACATAAGCCACACCCACAAGGTGGTAGCCCTGGTGTACTCTCTCTCTCTCTCTCTCTCTCTCTCTCTCTCTCTCTCTCTCTCTCTGTATCTCTCTGCTTGAAAAATGAATAAATAAAATATTAAAAAATAATAATAATAAACATAAATAAATATATAAATATAAATAAATCAGTTGCTAACTGTATAAATCCCCAGGGATGGGTGGAGCCTCAGGAGCCCCTCCCCCTTTCATGAGGAGGCATTGATGAACCCAGTTTTGTGAAAGTACTCAGCTGCTCTGAGTTTGAAAGTTCAAAGCCCACCTCATACCCAGACGCCAGCATTCCACACTGAAACCTCTGAAATAATGAGTCCAAATACATCTTTCTTGTTTTTAAAGTGATTATCTCTGGTATTGTGTCACAGCAATACAAAACCAATAAAAGGTTTATATATAAAATTCAAAATCTCCGTGAACTGTTTACTATTTAAGAACTGGCTAGCCCTAAATGGCTGTCATTTGGGGCTAAGCCAGTACCTAGATGTCAAAGCCACTATATGACAAATTTGTAAAATACAGAATATAAAAAGGGCAGATTGAATGCATTTCTGAAGTAAGAAGGGCTTTTCAAAGAGACACATACACAGGGTCACTTTGGGCAAACTCTCTGAACCCCACAGAGAGACAGAGGGGCTCCATGAAAAAGCAGAAACTCCTGAGAACTCACCAGGCTGAATACTTAGTGAACACATCTCACTGTTAACACACATGATATCCTTGCTACGGCCCCAACCTTCCCTCCACAGCATGATTCATTTTGCAAGTGCACCATATTCTTTCTCTGAAGTGTCCCCATTGTTATTACCTTGCAGGAGGTTGGAGGGAGGAGTGACAGGTCTCAGTATGCCACTGACATGACCCTGAGTTGTGCTGTGCTTCTTGGAACTCCTGTCAAACCACATGCATGTGACTCAAGGCAGGGATCTTGGGAACACGGTGGTTGTGATAGTTACGTTTTGTTGTCAACTTGACCTTTCAAGTAATCTTGGGTGGGTCTCTGAGGATGTTTACAGGAAGGCAGCCTCTTAGCAGGGGGGCAGGATGTAAAGAAGCTCAAAGGAGCTAGAAGTAAACATTCTTTCCTGTGTGGGCCATGCAGGAAGGAAATTCCAGAGACTCAGGAAGCCATTAAGTTTGGGGAAGGGTTGCAAGACCCCACCCAAAGCCTATATAAAGAGGAAGAAATTCTCTCCTTGCCCCCCGCCCCGCCTGTTTGCTGTTGCGTGTGTAGTGGGCGTGTGTAGTGTTAATGATGGGTTTCTCTCTCTGCTTGGACCTGTGAAAGAGGACCAGCCTCTTTCACTTTTATGGGACGTCCCCTGGATCTGTAGCTTGAATAAATCGTTTCCTCCCATAAACTGTGCCTGGTTTGGAGATTCATCCCAGCGGCATGTGGCTGACTGCGACAGTGGTGTATACCTATAATCTCAACACTTAGGTGGCTGAGGCAGGAGGACTGTGATTTTGAGTCCAGCTAGAACTATATTGCAAGCTCAAGGCCAGCCTGGCCACATAGTGAGACCCTATCTCATAAATAAATAAAATTGCATTAGCTGCATTAACTGCATAGGATAAGGAATCGTGAAGTACAGAAGACAGACAACATTCAGACTTGAATTTGTGGGAAAGTTTAATATTGAAGACCAGAGCTTTCAAAACCAGACACAGCAGTCCCTGAATATTCTAAGCTTTCTACATAGTTCTTCAAGGATCACCAACCAGTAACTTCTATTCTAAAACTTACAAGATAGGGTTTACAGTGGTATGAATACTAAATTCATAAAGCTTTTGAATTTTGAGTAAACAAGACATAAATTGGGCTAAAGAACCTGGGTTCAAACATCTGCAGTTACAAGCCAGGTATAGTGGCCCATGATTTTAGTCCCAGCACCTGGGAGGCTGAGGTAGGAGGATCACTGCCAGTTCAAGGCCAACCTGGACTAGAGAGGGAGTTCCAGGTCAGCCTGGGCTAGAGTGAGAGACCCTGCCTCAAAACAAACAAACAAAAAAACAACCCCGTAGTTGCATACTGATGGCATTTTACCCGTGCCTTTCACTATGCTTTTCCTGATCACTGCTTCTACATGCAAGTCTTCACGGAACACTAAGCAAGCACTCTGAAGCAAAGCCAGTGGCAGTACAGAATAGATGTGTGTGTTCCCAACACACAAGGCAGTGCTTGGCTGCAAGTCAATGCTTCCAATAAGGAGCATTTATATATTCTTATATCCTCATCCTCAAAGACATGTCCAGTTTATCCCCCAAGAACTCCTTTCTAATTCAGTTTACCAGCGCTGCTCTTTCCCAGCTGTAGGGTTGCTCACAAGCTGATCTCCAAGCCTCCTCCTGTCCTGACAGCACCATCAGTACTTTGTGGGGTGAAGAAGCCTGTTCCAAGTGTTGGGCACATGGACCATCAAGACAATGACACCCAGTGAGCCAACTTCAGGGCAAAGCCCCTCCCCATCTTCTGGGTTAGGGGCTCCCGATATTGAATTCACTTGGGGATCAACAACACAAGTTAGCTGGACTTCCCTGCCATCCAAGTGGAAAGGCAGAGTTCATACACAGGAGCCACTGAATTCTGCCTGGAATCATGAGTTAACATTCCCCTGTCCCCTCACCAACACCTTAACCATCCTTCTAACTGACCAAGTTAATACATACTAACCAAACTTTAGCAAAACGAGTCAACACAAGCTCGTTGCTTGCACACAGAAGCAGCCAGTCTTCTGAACATGTCTGACAATGCATAGAGCAAGGTGGACATGAAGATGGGCTGTCAACCACACACACAATTTACCGACTAGTCTTAAGATATTGACTTAATTACTGAACGTAACTATTAATGCGGTGGTACTCTGGCAGAAGAGGAGTGCCATGAGTTTGAGGCCAGCCTGAGACTATATAGTGAATTCCAGATCAGCCTGGGCTGGAGACCCGACCTGGTGGAAAACAAAATTTTAAAAGGGCTCAAGCGGCATATTACTACACAATTTGCTGTGCTTGCAACCCAACTGGAGACAGAACAGGGTCATCTGCATGCACACAAGCTGAATTTCTACTTTAGCTGGAGACGTGTGAAGTAACCAAAGGGCAGGCCTGACTAGCTGAACCTACTATTAACGACAGGCCAACTTAAAAACTCAGACCTGGTAATAGAAGGCCTATGTAGCCCCGGAACAACGCTACAGCTACTTTTTCAGATTTGGTGGGTGGCTCTGAAAAGAGCCTTTGGGTTGACAGCTGTAATCAAACTGGGGGACCTAAACCCGCTCCCCACGGATGCGGCGGGCCAGGTGGATGTCCTTCGGCATGATGGTCACACGCTTGGAGTGGATGGCACATAGGTTGGTGTCTTCAAAGAGGCCCACCAGGTAGGACTCGCAGGCCTCCTGCAGTGCCACTACAGCTAAGGTCTGGAAGCGCAGGTCGGTCTTGAAATCCTGGGCGATCTCACGGACCAGGCGCTGGAAAGGTAGCTTGCGGATCAGCAGCTCAGTGGACTTCTGGTAGCGGCGGATCTCTCGCAGCGCCACGGTGCCAGGGTGGAAGCGGTGTGGCTTCTTCACACCGCCAGTGGCCGGGGCACTCTTCCGGGCAACCTTGGTGGCCAGCTGCTTGCGGGGTGCCTTGCCGCCGGTGGACTTGCGAGCTGTCTGCTTCGTGCGAGCCATAGCCTCTTCCTTCTTCCACTGCCACTTCTGAACTGCAGGAAACTGTGGCCAGAGCAGGACTTTTATAGAGCCAGCTGTGTTCCCATTGGCTGCCCGCCAGGAGGCGTGAGTCAGCTGCATTCTGATTGGTTGGTGGGACATTCCCGCTCTACGCCTTCCCCTTATATTCTCACTAGAGCCGGTGGCCGCCTGTTTGGCTCCACAGGCTAGGGCGGGTCTGGATAGGCCGAGGAAGCCTCGTGCTCCCCACTCAGCCTCAGACCGAGGAAGCCTCGTGCTCCCCACTCAGCCTCAGACCGCGTGGCGCCCCGCCCTCAGCCCGGGTGGCGTTCTCTACAGTCCAGGCAACAAGAACCTTCTAGAAGTTAGCATTCAGCATGCAACTTTTACCTGATAGTCTTGAATTTTCCTTAGCTCTGTTGTGCTGGAAAATAGCCCCAGTTAAAAGAATCCCCATATTCCTTATGAACTTTAAAGAAACTCCTTCCGTGGACGGCTCAGAGGAGCGCACGATGCCGTTCTAGTTGGGTGTGGTGGCGCCTGGCTAGATGGCAAGTTCGGGGCCAGCCTGTTCAGGTCTGCATATCAACAACAACAACAAAATATGCCTTCCTGGCATCGACTTGGACCTAAACACACGTAAAAACAAACAAACAAAAAAGCCAACAAGCCCCCACTATACTAGAATTCAGTGTTCTTTCTTACAGAGACGAGAAGTTAAACTCTAGAAGCAAACCTGGTTAAATGTCTGCCTTTCCTGTCACTTTCCCACAGCGCCTCTGCTCTTGCTGCCTGGTGTGTAAAGGCGTCAACCTCCCAAACTCCACTCCGACACCTCAGCCCACGCTCTTTGCCTCCACGCTGAGCTGAACTGCCCGCTCCCACTTGTGGATTCACGCCTCTCCTCCTGGAACCGACTGGTCTGAGGGCCTTAGATTTCCTTCATCCCCCAGGAAAGCAGGGACCATTGGCCCTTCTCTTTTATGGCTTTTTATTTTTTTTCTGAGGTAGACTCACTGTAGCCCAGGCTGACCTGTATCTCACTCTGCAGTCCCAGGCTGGCCTCAAACTCCCAGAGATCCTCCTGCCTCCTGAGAGCTGGGATCAAAGGGGAGCATCACCACTCCCGTCAGCCCCGCGCTTTCAGAATTCAATTGACAAGAAGCGGAAGCCAAAACAACAAAGACAAAACCCAGGGCAGGAGAGATTTGCAGGCAAAGCCTAACTACCTGGTTGGAATCCCCAATACCCACGTGCAGCCAGATGCACAAAGTGGTGCATGTATCTGGAGTTCATTTGCAGTGGCTAGGGGTCCCTGATGCACCCATTCTCTGTCTGTCTCTCTCTGCTTGCAAATAGATAAATAAAAATATATTAAAACAACTACTTGTTTTATTGAGATGAGAAGTTATTTTATCAAAGGTAAGTACTGGAAAGGTAACTATGGAAGTCTGGGGAAATGGCTCAGTGGATAAAGCATTTGCCACTCAAGCCAGAGTGCCCAAGTTCAATCCTCAGACCCCACATAAAAATCTGGAAGCAGCCCTGGAGAGACGGCTCAACGGTTGAGGGACTTGCCTGCAAAACCTAATGACCAGAGTTCGATTCCCCAGTACCCACGATGCCAGATGCACAAAGGGCGTGCATATGTCTGGAGTTCATTTGCAGCAGCCAGGGGCCCTGGCACACCCATTCTCTCTCTGACTCTCTTTGTCTCTTTCTGCTTGCAAATAAATAAAAAAAATTTTTTTAAATTGGAAGCTGTGGTAGGCTTCTGTAATCCCAGTATTCTGACAATGAGATGAGAAGCAGAGACAGGACACTTTCTCAGTCGACACAGAACAGAACAGGGGGAGAAAAAGGAGAGGGGGAGGAGAGATCAAATACTTTGATTAAAAAAATATGCTTACTGTTCCAATCACTTCATAAATAGCTATGGTAATTATAAACCAGGACCATGACCCAAAACCAAGCAATGACACCTACAGCTGTCAGTACCAAGAAAATGTGGCATAGACAGGTAGATACAATGAGGTTTTATTCAACCATGAAGAACATGTTATTTGCAAGAAAATGGATGCACAAAATAAGCCAAACAGACAAATATTGCATGGCTTTTCTCCTATGAGAAAGCTACATTTAAAAACAGACATGAAAGTAGAAAGAAAAGGAAGGAAACCACAGGGAGGTGGTCCATGAGGAGGGATTGAGGGGGTGGATATGATCCAAGTACATTTATAAACATGTATGGAAATCTCATAATGAAACCCACCAGTATGTACAATTAATATATGCCAATAAAAATATCTAAGAAAGAATAAATGACTCAAAGGCCCATGAATAATGAGATGTGGTAACCCATGATTATAATCCCAACACTAAGGAGGCTGAAAAGGAAGGAATTTGAGACCTTGTCTCAAAAACATAACCAAAACCCCCTACTTCCGATCTGAATCTAACTGCCTTCAGAGAAGATACTTTTAAAGATTTCATGAGCTAAACTTTCAAGGGTTCCCCACAGGCCACAATTTGACATTTTGAGCATCAAACAATAGTAATGGTTGGAATAGTTTAGGGGAAGCGTTAACACGTTCCAAGGCTCGCACAATTCTGTCATGAGGACTGAAATAAAATCGTGCTGCATTTGTATTGGTTTGGCAAAAAAGATTCGTACTGACATGCATTTCATTACTTTAAGTATGCGTGTGTATAAAGTTTACATCAAGACACGCGTGACTGCCGAAGCAGGTCAGAGCAGAGACGGAGATGGGGAGAGACTCCGGGAGCTGGAGACCGCCTAGGCACAACCGGGGAATGATGAAGGGCCTCACTTTCTGGAAGAATAAACCTCAGACCTCGCCTCTGGGGAGCACGTGATCCGTGAGACAAACGTCAGCCCGATATAAACTATTTAAAGCACGGAGGGAGGGTCGGGGAGATGGTTCAACGGTTCGATTCCCCAGGACCCACGCAAAGCCCGATGCCCGGAGGTCCGCAGCAAGAGGCCCCTGGCGAGCTCATGCTCTGTCTCTCTTAAATTAAATAAATAAATAAATAAATAAATAAATAAATAAATAAATAAATAAATAAATAAATAAATAAATAAATAAATAAATAAATAAATAAATATTGAGGGAGCCCGACAGTCCGCTGCAGGAGCCGGGAGGCGTAGGAGGCGGGACCGAGACGGAGTGACCGAGTGCGCAGCCAATGCCATCAGCCGGAGCTTTAGAACTGACCAATCAGAAAGCGTCCTAGGGCTCCGTCGCCGGCCGGGCGCCCGGGGAGCTGGAGTCCGCCAAACCCACGGGCTCCTCGGCGCTCGCTGGCGTCCAGGGACCCCCACACCGCGGGAGGCCATCTGACCGAAGCCCCTGCTTCCACGTCCGCGAGAGCAGGAAGCGCCTCGTTCCCGGAGAGGCGGCCCGCGAGCCGCTCGCGGCGGGGCTGCGTTCCCGTAGCTGTAGTTTCCTTTTCCGGTAACTTCTTCCAATCCGCGATCCGAGCCGCGCCTCGGGCCTTGTGGGAAAGGATCGGGTGTGTGTGTGTTGGGGGGGGGGGTAGCCCTTAGTGGGGGGGGGGGTGGCAGGTGGGGGGATGGGCGTGGAGCCCCCGACGGTGGGATGGCACCGCCCTCCAAGCTCTCTGCTATTGTAGTTTAATTTCATTCCTTCTCTGCTCCCCCAAGTAGACAGAGGAAAAAAAAAATCCTTTGTTTTAAAAAATTAATCCATCATATGGATGTTCATTTGGCATCCTCTGTATGCACAGTCATGCTCATTACCCTAAACGTCCAACAATGGATACAGAAAATGTGGGATACCATGTGTAATGAATATTATTCAGCCTTTAAAAAGAAGGCAATTCTATCATTTCTCAACAACATACATGAACATAGAGGGCATTGTGTTATGTGAAATAAACCAAGCCCAGAAAGACAAATACCTTGAGGTCCCACTGGTATTTGAAATCTAAAAAGGTTTGATTCATGGAAATAAAGAGTAGAATGGATTTGTCATAGGCTAGGAGTTGGGGAGTTAGGGAGATGTTAGTCCAAGGTACACATTTTCATTTGTAAAATGAATCACAGAGATTTCATATGTAGCCTGGTGACGCCAAGAATGTTATCTAGTGCACTTGAAATTTGGTGAGTGCATCTGTGTTCTCCCAACATACATACATCCACAGAGGCAAAGGAAGCAATGCATTAATTAAAAGTGGTCATTTCAATACGCATAGATCAAAGCATGCTGCAGACTGAGGTCATAGTTCACTTGCTTCACATGCACAGGGTCATGTAGGGCTTTTCCACAGAAACTATGTCTGTGATAAGCTCCTGACCATCAGGTGACTGACTGACTGCTTCCCACATTGCCCCCTCTTAAAGCCATTTAATTTTTTTTTGGCATGAGTGTGTAGTATTGTGGTGTGGTGTGCAGAAGTGTGTGGGTCCCATGTGTACATAGGGAGTCAGAGGAAAACATCAGGTGTTCCCCTCCAGGACTCATCCCAGTTTCCTTGAGGGAATAAATCTCTTCTGATCCCTGAGTTGCTTTATGAGGAGCTCCTGGCGGGAGCAGGGTTGCAGCATGCAGCCATGCCCAGCTGTTTCATTTACCTGGGTCCTGGGGAATCACACTCAGATGGTCTTTAGGCCCTCGGGTAGTTCTGGTTTGAGTGGACCCAATTTTAGAAGGATAAGCTTTAAGTTGTGTCACACACACACACACACACACACACACACACACACACACACACACACACTTCCCTGAATGTCTTGTCAGCCCCAATTTATTGCTAAACACACACACACACACACACACACACACACACACACACACACACACACACACCACAGCACCAGGAAAAAAAGGGTAATACTGACGTCTAATTTGGGGGCTTTATTTTAAGGGATCCTAATTCATTTAATCGTCTCCCCACACCCAATAAGAAGCTAATAACAGCCATTTCTGATTTTTGCTTGGTGCTCTGTCCTTTACAACAGCATGCGGAGGCCATCTTACTGAAAATCCACATATATATCTCTGATTCTTAAACTTATCTATTAAAGCCTTATTAAAATAGATGTAAAATTCAGATTTCCTATGCACCCAAATCTAGTTATACTTAATGTACAAATTGTTTCCTAAGATAATTGCCTAGCCCTAATTGTTTACCCAACTCAAATTTTAAAAAAACTAAATACCTACCAGGCATGGTGGCTTACACACCTGTAATGCAAGCACTAGGAGGCTTGAGGCAGGACTGCAGTAACTCGACGCTGGCCTGGGGTCCCCCCCCCCCAAAAAAAATCACACCATACCGAAAAGCTTATAAACTCAATGTCCCACTCACAATAGTCTCAACACCTTAAGACATAATTTTATTGAAAAAGCCTGTAGACTTCCCAGGAGCTTTAGTAGAAATCCCAACCCAGCTATATTCTCGGACGGACCTCGGTTTGGTGTAACTTAAGATACCTGTATCTGCCAGGCAATTTGAGTGGACACGCAGAATTTACCTACCAGCATCACTTACTCCTCAAAAGGACACACCAGGGGAACCCACCTGATAATGCCCTCAGGACGCGCTCCTGACTAGACATGCAAGCATGAATCTTTTAAGTCCAAGTTTAATTCAAATACCTCTGAGGAAGGTGGGGACAAACCACGCGAGTGAATGCAAATGACCGGAGCTCCGGGAGGTACTCCAGCCTCGGCGGAAAGCCGGCCCCTGGCCCTCCCCGTCCCACCGCAGACGTGCTGGGGGAACCTGACCCTCAGTCACTAAGGGGAAGGAAGCAGGTTGTGTGCAGCTCTTTTTTCGAAAAGATGGGTGGCTCTGAAAAGAGCCTTTGGTGTCCGTCGGAGCCGAGGGGCAGCGGGGCCTCACTTGCCCTTGGCCTTGTGGTGGCTCTCGGTCTTCTTGGGCAGCAGCACGGCCTGGATGTTGGGCAGCACGCCGCCCTGCGCGATCGTCACGCGGCCCAGCAGCTTGTTCAGCTCCTCGTCGTTGCGGATGGCCAACTGCAGGTGGCGCGGGATGATGCGCGTCTTCTTGTTGTCCCGCGCCGCGTTGCCCGCCAGCTCCAGGATCTCGGCTGTCAGGTACTCCAGCACAGCCGCCAGGTAGACTGGAGCGCCAGCACCCACGCGCTCTGAGTAGTTGCCCTTGCGCAGCAGCCTGTGCACGCGGCCCACGGGGAACTGCAGCCCCGCACGCGAAGACCGAGACTTGGCCTTAGCTCGTGCCTTGCCGCCCTGCTTGCCGCGACCCGACATCTTCAGACCAGAGGCGATAGAAGCAGAGAACCAGGAGACAGGAACGGCGACAAGGAAACTAGTTACCCCAGCAAGTCCTTATATATGATCCGGAGGTAGGCTGGATGGCACCTTCCGATTGGATGATATCACCAGCCAATCAGAACAGGAATATGGCATCTCCAAATTTGCATATGCGTTACCCGGTGATGACATAATGCAAAATTTCATCCAATCAGAGACAAGAGTTGTCTGATCCTTCATTTGAATATAGGACATATAAATAGAGTCGTTGGAGCAGCGGCGTGCTTTTGTCCAGAGAGACTTGCCGCTATGCCTGATCCGTCCAAATCGGCTCCGGCCCCCAAGAAGGGCTCTAAAAAAGCCGTTACCAAATCCCAGAAGAAGGATGGGAAGAAGCGCAAGCGCGGCCGCAAGGAGAGCTACTCCATCTACGTGTACAAGGTGCTGAAGCAGGTGCACCCCGACACAGGCATCTCGTCCAAGGCCATGGGCATCATGAACTCCTTCGTCAACGACATCTTCGAGCGCATCGCCAGCGAGGCGTCGCGCCTGGCGCATTACAACAAGCGCTCGACCATCACGTCCCGCGAGGTGCAGACGGCCGTGCGCCTGCTGCTGCCCGGGGAGCTGGCCAAGCACGCCGTGTCCGAGGGCACCAAGGCCGTCACCAAGTACACCAGCTCCAAGTGAGGCGCGTCCCGGGCGCCCCCATCCTAAAGGCTCTTTTCAGAGCCACCCACACAGTCTATAAAAGGGTTCTAAACACGGTGAAACGGTTCCTCCTGTATTGTGCCTCTCAGTGCTTCCCAATCGTTGGATGCGGCGGGGTCTGAGCGCGCGGGGAAGGGATGTGGGCTCGTGGCGGTGGGGATGCGCACCGTGGCTGGGGCTCGGTGCCTTTCCAAGGAGCACCTCCAGTGGGTCAGCTTCATGTCCCCCGGTGGGCGACACCCCCGGGGAGTGCGGGATTACGGGCGTTGGTGCTCCCCCTAGACTGGCTTCCCTCACCACCGATCCTGTCTGGATTGGAGCGGTCTTTTTTCCCAAACGAATATTTGGGGAAGAGGGTCTGCCTAGCAGATCCTGGAATGGCCGTATGCTCGAAACCCAGAAAAATCCGAAGCCTGCCCACTGCAGCGCCCTTTGTGCCAGAGCTTGATGCTGGTGACCTCAGCTGCCTGCTACGTTAACCCTTAGTGGGTAGGGGCATACTGGGTTAAGAGGGAAAGAATTCCCTTGGCTCGAGCAAATGTAGTTGCCTCCCCTTTACGACACATTATTTTCTGTGAAGCGTTATAACATGAATTTTCTTCACATTCATGGCGTTTTATCTTTGGAATCTGGAAAGCACTTTGGTATGATGTCTTCACTGAAAAAAACTAGTTTTTTTTTTTGTTTGGTTGGTTTTGATTTATATAAGGGAGATTCGTTGTAATTATTTGAGCTGTTGTGGAAAGTATTGAGTTTATATTATTTCCAGCAAGAAATAAAATATATATGTATATATACATATGCATATATATTACATATTAGTGGACTTCATTGACATTTTCATACATGTATTTTGATCATAGTAACCAGTGCCTTCTCGTCCTCCTCCCTTCCCCCCCCCTATATTTATTTTTTCCAAAAAGCCTGTCACATGTTTCCATTGGTGCAGATGGGCGGGGCTCCGAGGACTGTCACCTTAGGCATTTTCTCCCTGCAATGGCTGTATTACCTCCCTTCCTGCGTGGATTTTTGACAACTTCACAGGTTTTGATTTGGCATCTAATGTGTTTTAGATGCAGAGATGCACATTGCAACATAGTACTTTTAAAAAATCAGTCTTTAAAATACCTATTGGAGCATCAACTTGATACCACAATCAGTTTATAAAACAAATGATCAAATTTCTTAGAAGATATTTGAATTATTTTCTCTCTCATCTCATTTTTTTCATTTTCCTTCTGCCTCAGATTTTCATTTGATAGCTATATGTATCCATTTTATCACTTATGTACCTTTCAAAATTGCCCACTGAAATTTCAATGTGTTAACCAGTTTTTTCAGTGTTTAAAAAAGGACATCTGAACAGCACACAATTGTTTAAGATCTGATTTGGTGAGTTTTGATTGAGTAATGAAGCTAACTCTGTGAGGATTGGGGGAGGAGGGAGGGTGTTAGAGATTAAACATGGACCTCTGGTATGTTTGAACCTTGTTCTATCACAAAGCTGCATCTGGGTTTCCTTCTTTCTTCCTGCCTCAATTATTTCATGGATCCATGGGTATATGCTATTGCTATGATTCCATCACTTCAATATGAAGCACTACTTCCACTTATAGGGCTAGAAGAATGGCTCAGTGGTTTAAGGCACTCGCTTGCCCAGCCTGCTGGGCCCAGCCTGGGTTCAAATCCCCAGTACTTACCTAAAGCCAGATCCACAAAATGGCACGTGCATCTGGAGTTCATTGGCAGCCCCAAGATGCCTTGGTGTGCTCTCTCTTTCTCTCTCTCTTTCTCCACCCTCCCCAAATTAGTGAAAATACTTTTTAAACTTTAAAAAAGTGTATCTTCAATTATTAGTCAGAATTTAAACTATTAAAATATATAGAATTAAACACATAGAATAAATTTTATCATCACTATTTTACTGTTTGTTGTCTTCCTAATTGTAACTGAAAACTTGAGCTGCTATCATTGAAAGCAAGGGAGACCTGTCAATAGTCTTATTGCTCCTAATACAGGATTTCCTTCCAAACTACTGAATGCAGTCCTCTCTATATGATGAAATATGTGCCAGATGGTAGCGAAGACCTCACCTCTTTTGCTATGCTGCAAAGTGCTCCCCACTACACAGCCAGCCTTTAGTGTTAATTTTCAAGGTTTTGTTGTTTTTTCTTTTCCTGGAGTAGGTCCTTGCTCTATCCCAGGCCGACCTGGAATTCACGGTGTATTCTCACACTGGCCTCAAATGTGCCACCACGTCCAGCTGCTTAGGGATTTAAAATTTTTTTTTAAATTTTTTATTTATTCATTTTCAAGCAGAGAGATGAGAGAGAGAGAGAGAGAGAGAGAGAGAGAGAGAGAGAGAGAGAGAGAGAGAGAGAGAGAGCACCAGGGCCACCACCTTGGTGGTTTTGGCTTATTTGGGTCCTGGGGAAATGAACCCAGGGCCTTAGGCACTGGAGGCAAGTGACTTAACCACTGAGCCATCTCTCCAGCCCTTAAATTTTTTTAATTTAATTTTTAAACTTTTTATTGATAGCTTCCATCATCATAGATCATAAGCCATTATGATTCCCTCCTGACCCTCCCCCATACCTCTTCCTCTCTCAGTTACTCTCTGATTTGTTTCAGTGCCATCATCTTTTCCTCCCATAATATGTAGGTATTGTCAGGCATTGCAAAGACATGAATATTAAGGCCATTTTGTGTCTGTAAGTTTGTGTTGTAAGCAGTGCTACCCTTCCTTTGGCTATTTATTTAATTTTTCACAGATAGAGACAGGAAAGAGAGAGAGAATGGACATGCCAGGGCCTCTAGCCACTGCAAATTAATTTTTGATGCATCTGGTTTTATGTGGGCACTGGGGAATTGAACTTGGGTCATTAAGCTTTTTTTTTTAACCACTGAACCATCTTTCCAGCCCCTTAGGGGGGGTTTTGTTTGATTTTACCTGTGTATGTGTGTCAGGTGTGAGTGGGGTGGGGTGTATGTTTGCATATATGTGCTATGGGAGCCAGATGTTGATGTTGGGTGCCTTCCTTAATCACTTTCCACCTTTTAATTTTTTTAGGAGAGCCACTTTGAAATATTTCAGCTTTATTTTATTTGCAAGCAGAGAAATACAAAGAGAGAGACAGAGACAGAGTATGGGTACAAAACGACCCCCAGCCACAGTAAATAGACTCCAGGTGTATGCACCAGTCCTTATGCACTGGAGGCAAGCACCTTAACCACTGGGCCATCTCTTCAGCCCCTTCACCTTTTTTTTCAGTCTCTCACTGAGCCAGGAGCTCACCATTGGGTTAGACTAGTGTTGCAGTCAACTCTCTTATTGCAGGCAGAAAGAACAAAAGCAGCTTGTTGAAGGAAAGGATTTATTTTGGTTTACAGACATGAGAGGAAGCTCCATGGTGGCAGGGAAAACGATGGTATGAGCAGAGATTGGACATCACCTCCTGACCAACATCAGATGGACAACAGCAACAGAAGAGAGAGTGTGCCAGAAACTGGCAAGGGGAAGCTGGCTTTAACACCAATAAGCCCACCCCCAACAACACACCTCCAACAAGGTTCTAATTCAAAAAGTTGCCATCAGCTGGGGATTGGGCGTTCAGAACACACAAGTTTATGGGGGACATCTGAATCAAACCACCACAACTAGCTAGCCAAGAAGCTCCAGGGATCTCTTGCCTTGTCTCCCCAGAGCTGGGATTAAAGGTGCATGCCACTACACCTGGCTTTTACATGGGTGCTGGAGTCCAAATTCAGGTTCTCATGCTTGGGTGACGAGCATGTTTACTGAAACATTATCCCTATCCCAAAACATAGTTTAAATAAATTTCTGCCTCCAGCACAGTTTCACAATGGTGGACAACACTGTTTAGGACCAAAGGTTCCCAATGAGCAAATAATATGCCATCACGATTTCCAAGTAGCCTCGATGGAATACGTTTGGTTTTAGATAATGCAAAGCATGGATCAATTTCAGTTTTTCTGACTACTTTGGCATTAGTGAAACGAATATTTCTGTAGTCCAGTGGCAGTCCTGGGCTGAGAATGGGCAGAATTGGATCTTGCAGGAGGGAGAGAGGGGAAAAAAAAATCTTAAGGGAGAGACAAAGGCAGTATAAAGGTTTTTTTATTGAGATTTTATAATCTAGAAAATTGAACGACTGTACACAGAATTTATCCCAATTCCACTGTTCTAAAAGAAAAAGCAATGTTCAGATGAAATGGAAAATTTAAACAGTGTACATAAAATATGGGAGTTTTCACAGCATGAGGAGGAGGACATAACGAAGCATTCTCAAAACCGACGTTTACATCTGTAAGGAAAATGAGGGATTAGAGTACACGCAATGTGAAACACTTCGATGAGATTGCTCTTCCCCCATTTTAGCTAGAATGTTGAGGTAAAATCTGCTCGCTGGTTGTCAGTGAATAAACCAAGAATGTGGAAGGAGGGGGAAAACTGTTCCTTTAAGAAGGAACTATAAACAGAAGTGCATTTACTGTATGAGCCAGTAAAACGTTAAATGTTAACAAATGAGGGTCTGTCGCTGCGGGAGGTGGTGTGAGGAGTAAGATGGCCATTGTCCACCAGGGGAAACCAACACACAAAGCTGAATCCGAATAGGAGCTCATGGAGGTGGGTTGCTTTGCGGTAGATTGTGAAGGAATTATATTTGATTTTAGATTTCAGAGGGAGTATAGCCAAGACCCTAGTTATTAATGGGACCAAGTGAACAGACTGAATATGACTTACAGAGCCTTACCAAAAAAAGAGTAGTCTTTATTTTAAAAAAAGATTTAAAAGATTTTATTTACTAAGCTTGTGTTAATATACATACACACGGGTATAATGCAAATATATATTCACACGCACACATTTCGGGTTGAAACAAAAAGGACTTTTCACTGTTAACTAAGGGACAGAAAGGGGTTCAGATAGGAACATCTTAGCCGGGGAGGTTAGGGTTGACTAGCAAGGGTGGAGACCATTGTCGGCGCGCTCGCTTGCTGTTAGGTGTTTCAAGCTGAACTCAACATCCAGACGTGCTTTAGGCAAGATGCCGCGGAAAACCTTTTTGACTGAGAAGTTCAAGGTGTGTAAACAACAGCGCTGGGAGGGGGAAGGGAGGGAGGATGGATCCCAGGGTCCCGCAGCCGAACACCCTGGGTCTCAGCAAGCACCTCCCGCGACACGGAGGGAGACTGGCGCTGGCGACCCGCGCCTCTGACGGACAAGGCACAAGCCACGCGCAGATTTCCACGGGTGCCATCCAGTGGACTGTACCCTCCCCCGCTTCTGGCCGTGGCATCCCCGCCTTTTAGACTGTAGCGATATACGCACATTATGAGCGCGCGCCCCCGCGCAAGGGCATCGTCCCCTCCCACCCCAGCGCAATGGAGCGGGTCTGAACCCTGCCAGGGTGCACGCTCCTTTTTTGAGTCTGAAAGGTGGCTCTGAAAAGAGCCTTTGGGTTGGGGGCGCCCGGGACGCGCCTCACTTGGAGCTGGTGTACTTGGTGACGGCCTTGGTGCCCTCGGACACGGCGTGCTTGGCCAGCTCCCCGGGCAGCAGCAGGCGCACGGCCGTCTGCACCTCGCGGGACGTGATGGTCGAGCGCTTGTTGTAATGCGCCAGGCGCGACGCCTCGCTGGCGATGCGCTCGAAGATGTCGTTGACGAAGGAGTTCATGATGCCCATGGCCTTGGACGAGATGCCTGTGTCGGGGTGCACCTGCTTCAGCACCTTGTACACGTAGATGGAGTAGCTCTCCTTGCGGCCACGCTTGCGCTTCTTCCCATCCTTCTTCTGCGCCTTGGTGATGGCTTTCTTAGAGCCCTTCTTGGGGGCCGGAGTGGAGCGGGAAGGCTCCGGCATGCTGCGACGCTATCTGCACCGAAACGCACGGGAATGCGGCGAGGGAGGGCTATTTGTCATCTTTATATTTAAATGAAGGCTCCAAATCAGTAGCATCTGATTGGACAACTCAAAGACTTGTTATATAAATAGAAGATGCCGGTGCTTCTTTCCTATTGGACCGTAGCGCAGCCAATCCGAAGGCGCCTAGCCGAGAGTGGCGCTGGGTGCCTCCTCTTTGTTCAAACCGCTAGCTCCTGCGCGCGCGTGTGCGTGTGCGTGTGTGATGACCTGGACCTCACGCCGTAGCCTACACTGGCCTCGAACTCACAGTGATCCTTCTGCCTCAGTGTCCCGACAGCCCAGGACAAACCGTTAGTTTTCAGGCGGGCGGAGACGTCGGCGTCCGCGGCGCTTCTGGACCGGGATGGAACTGAAAACGAATCCCCGGTACCAGCCTCGGCTCCGACTTCTCAAATCACCGGCCATTTCTTCCCTAGGCCAACAGCTAGGGAAGGGGAAACTGGAGGAGAAAATGGCAGCTCCCAAATGCTTAACCGTTTGTTTCCCATCGTGTGCTCCTCGTCCCAAGCCAAAGACGGGCTTTGCTTTCAGAATTCCAGAGTAAACTCCCACAGCTCGTTAGGAAATGCTCGCTGGCAGTGTACAGGAGGAAAGGTTTTGAAGAGATGCTCACTAATCCTCTGTGAAGTGATGTCCGTAAAGCGAGAGCTCTGCGACCTTCAGAGGTGCTTCTATTACTGCCATGGCGGTAACCACTGTCACCGTAATTACCCGCTCGGACACAGCTGGTTATGAAGTCCTTAGAACGCCTCCTTTTGTAGTCATTTCCAAGGTAGAACCTTAGAACCGAGTAGCTCTAGGTTTGATCACACACACACACACACACACACACACACACACACACACACACACACACGCAGCTGAAAGAAATAGGATGCTGTGTATTCACACTGCTTACATTACAGCATTGCTGGAGGGCTGGTTAGAAAAGAATCTTCATACATACTGAGAATATGCAGAGTCTTTTTAAAAAGTTATTTGCAAGCGAGTGTTGGGGGGAATGGGTGAGCCAGGGCCTTCTGCCACTGCAAACTGAACTCTGGATGCATGGACCACTTTGTACATCTTGCTTTCTCCATGAGTACTTGGGATTTGAACCTGGGGCTTTGCAAGCAAGTGCCTTTAACCACTGAGCAATCTCTTCAGCCCAGAATCGGCAGTTAAAAAAAGAAAAACCTCTGTGTACATTACAGTTTGAGAAGCCTGGTCTGGTGGCCACTTTTCTGACATTCTTTGGACAAAGCATTTATGTCCTCTTCACCCCCATTTCTTCAGCTGTAATATGAAGTTGTTGGTGCCTACCTGTTGTGGAAGAGCAAAAACATGCAAGATGATGAACTTAGAAGAACTCCTCTGAGAGGGCTTCGCATCTTTGGATGGATCCCTTAAAGAAGATTAGAACTGGTAGACCTGAGAACTGTGAACAGATCTGTTGGAAAGCCAGGAAAGCGCTGGAAACCATCACTCGGTATATGGCTTGAATTTCATCTTCACAATGAGCATGGTGAACATCTGGATTTTTTTTTTAATCTGCTCTGGATGGCCGAACAAGTACTTTCCTATGGGGCCGGGGCTCTATCACACCAGTCACAAAACTAGGCTCTTAAAAATTCTCAGAATCAGTTAACACAAATAAATGACACATACATGTTGGAAGTTTGTCATAAAGGAGGTAAGGGGAATAGCTACTTGCTGATGCCTTGGAGAGTAATGCATAACATCCGGACCCCAATGGGAGAAGAGTGGCTGTCTGGGGGCTGCATCCTGCTGCATGCTGGGAGGACAGGCTTGGGTGCTTCCCAGCACACAGCTGAGCCTTTGGGGATTTATAGCTGGGGGAAGGTGGTAGCTGGGGTTAGAGCTCATGCTGTCGGGTTTTGTATTGATCAGGATATTTCTCATCCTTTGTCTCCCTCAGTTTTCAGCCAGCATCCTGTGGACAAAGACCGACACCACCTGGAAGCCATTTCACTAGGGATGTCCTGTGGCTGGGTGCTGGGGTGCTGGAGCCCCTCTCTAAAAGGTCTGGCTTTTATCCTGTGTCCTGGTGGAGGGTGGGGGGATGGGGAGACAGCAGATCTCCTTGAGGAGGACCAGGGATGTAGGTAGGTACTTCTGACCAAGAAGAGGAGGCGAACAGATTCCCTTTGCCCCAGCTTGTAGAAGCAGTTTCTGTGGTCATTTCCATTTTATTTCAGCAAATAAAAAGAGCTGCCATTCACAATAAATAAATATATTAATTAATTAATAAAAATTATCATTTTTTCCCTCTGGTCATTGGCAGTGACCACTGTGGCCATCATGAAAACCACCCCTGTGTTTGGTTCATCATTTGGTGAGTGGGGCTTTAGTTATGCCCCTAGACTGAGATGGCTGTGAATGGAAGCCTAAAGCAGCCCCTCATTTCTAGGGAGACAACTACCTGGGCTGGGAATTGATCCAGAAGGAAGAACTTGGGTAGATAAGGAGGCACAAGGCCCAGAGAAAATTATTAGAGCCCCCAGCCACCTACTTCTGACAGGACTTGGACTGTTGCTGGAGCTAAAGACTCGATCTCTTCCTCTCCATGTATATAACCCTTTCAACATACACCAGTTACCTAAAACCAAGTAGTCCTGATCCATCAAGCTGAGGCAGGAACTTAATTTTGTGGAAACGTTTGTGTTATTTTATTCAGGTATGATACAGATGTAAACGGGAGTGCCCGAGTGCATGCCTATCAAGCCATTTGTGATTTTGACATGGGAAGAAACCTGAATAAATTTCCCAGCTTCAGCAGCTGAGTAATGTGTTCTTAATCTCTCACTAGCTTTGGTGTCGATGATGCCGCTGATGCCTGGGTCATGATGATAATGGCTGCCTAGTTTAATTTTCAGGGACTTGAAGGCTACTTCTGTTTTGAGTATTGAGTCTTCATTTCTGCCTGGTCTGATGAATGACCTTTTGATGTCAGAAGGTTGTTAACTCCACTCTCAGAGCATGCTAATACTGCAACTTTTGAACCTGTAGCCTCTGAAAAGCCATGAGGATAGACTGCACACTAATTACTTCACTTCCAATCACCCCTCCTGTACCTTAGACCACCCTGCTTTATCCTTTAAATATCCTCAGACCCTAGCCTCACAGAGGCAGGTTTCCGACTTCCCTCATTTCCTCATTATGGCCTTCTAGTAAACAAACCCTTATTGTACTGTGAGCAAAATGGGCCTGATTTGATGAATATATATTTCTATAGTGCTGAGGCTCAAAGCTAGGACCTTGAGCATTCTAGACAATGGCTACTCCTTTGAGCCATACTCCCAGCCCTTTGTAACAGTTTGAGAACCATGATGGATATGGTCATGGTCAGTTGCAAGCTTAGGAATGAATACTTAATGCAATTAGATATTTCCAATCCCAAGAAGGAATTTTATATTTTATCCACATATGGCATAAATATGTATGTACACGTCACGCCCATGAGGGTAAGGCTGCACATGGAGCAGAAGTGACCATCTTATAGGAACCAGATTCTTCCCTTTAAGCCACAGCACCAATAAAAATTATCAGGCCTCCAAGCAAGATTTGAAAACTCCACACACTTTGACCAAAACTGCTTAATTATGCATGCCTTTGTCCTTGCTCTGTTTAATCCTAAGTATATCAGTACTCAGAGGATGGACCTGGGGTCACTGTAGACCCGTATCTGTTCCTTTTCACACATAGTGTGCACACTGATTAAATCTCTGCTTTTTCACCATTACATGTCTTCTTAAAATAATTAATTAAAAAGAGAGATACTGTGGGTGCAACAAGACCTCTTGCCATTGAAAATGAATTCCAGACGCATGTGCCACTCTGTGTTTCTGGCTTTATGTGAGTGCTGGGGAATTTAGCCAGAATGGCCAGGCTTTGCAAGCAAGCACCTTTAACTGCTGAGCCACCTCCCCAGCTCTACTTTAAATATATATATAATTAATATATTTTTATATTTAATAATATAATATAAAATTATAATAAAATAATAGTATAATTTTATAATATAAAAATATATATTAGTTGAGAGTGAAAGAGAGAGAGAGAGAGAGAGAGAGAGAGAGAGAGAGAGAGAGAGAGAGAGAGAGAGAATGTGTGGAGCACCAGGGCCTTCAGCCACTGCAAATAAACTCCAGGCACATGTGCCATCTTGTGCATCTGGCTTTACATGGGTACTAGGGAATTGAACTTGGGTCCTTAGGCTTTGCAGACAAATGCCTTAACGGCTAGCCCTCTCAAGCCCTCTACTTATCTTTTTAACTGATGAGTCGCTGAGCCTAGCCTGTTGAGCTATGCGAGCCAGGCCTCCCTGCCTCAAGCCCCCCCCCCAAACTGCTATTACAAGTGTACTTTATGCCACTATGTACACTTAAAATGTTAAGATCCTCCCTCACTGGGACAGGTGTTCCCATTTTCTTTCTCTTTGTCTCTCAAATAACGTATCTTAAAAAAAACAAATTGAGGGAGAGATGGATCGGTGGTTAAGGAACTTGCCTGCAGAGCCCAAAGACTAGAGTTTGCAGGGGCTGGAGGCCCTGGAGGGTCCATTCTCTCTCTTCTCTTTCTCAGCTTGCAAATATATTTTTAAATAAGTTTTAAAATTATTTTTATTTAGTTATTTGCAAGCAGAGAGAGAGGAGAGTGAGTGATAGAAGAAAGACAGAAAGAATGGTGCACCAGAGCCTCTAGATGCTGCAAATGAACTCCAGATGCAAGCTTTACGTGGGTAGTGGGGAATCAAACTCAGGTCCTTAGGCTCTTCAGGCAAGTGCCTTAACCACTGAGCAATCTCTCCAGCCCCGCAAATAATTTTTTTAAATAGGTTGCTGTTCACTTGCCATTCAGATTTTAGCAATTTGCAAAAAAATATTTTAAACCGGGCGTGGTGGCGTATGCCTTTAATCCCAGCACTTGGGAGGCAGAGGTAGGAGGATCACCATGAGTTCAAGGCCACCCAGAGACTACATAGTGAATTCCAGGTCAGCCTGGGCTAGAGTGAGACCCTACCTGGGGGGGGGGGGAACGGACTCTCCTAGCAAATAAAATAAAATGCGCCTCCCCCTCCAGGATTCATTTGCGTAAGAATGACCCTCCCAGCTCAGTACAGAGGACGTGGGCGACCCGGGAGCTGATCAGGGCAGTGCACCGCTGCCAGGACCTGGTTACGGTTATTAAGCTGTGTTCCTGGAATACAGGTACACGCAACTGGACACAGGCGCCAGAACTGGCTATTGACCACACTCCTGCCAGGACCTGCGTGGAGAACTCAGCTGCCAGGACCTGGTCGGAGGAGCGCGCAGCTGCGGGAGCCCGCAGCGGAGATGCGGGCCACTGTAAGGACCCGGACGTAGGAGCTCTCCCCGTCCCCGCCCCGCGCGCGTCTCCAGCGTCGTCTGCGTCTGAGTCGTCGTCTGCGGCTCGTCCTCCGTGGCGCTCTCCGGCCGTTCCCAGGCCCTGCGGCGCTCTCTCCGCCCGCCCGCCGCCATGGCGCTCCCCGCCGAGGCCGTGTGCGCCCTGTGCCAGCGCGCCCCCCGGGAGCCGGTGCGCGCCGACTGCGGCCACCGCTTCTGCCGGGCGTGCGTGGTGCGCTTCTGGGCCGAGGAGGACGGGCCCTTCCCGTGCCCGGAGTGCGCCGACGATTGCTGGCAGCGCGCCGTGGAGCCCAGCCGCCCGCCGCTCAGCCGCCGCTTGCTGGCGCTGGAGGAGGCGGCCGCGGCGCCCGCGCGCGACGGTCTGGCCTGCGAGGCGGCGCTGCAGCTTCTGTGCCGGGAAGACGGGGACCCGCTCTGCGCCGTCTGTCGCATGGCCGCGGGCCCGGAGCCGCCCGAGTGGGAGCCGCGTTGGAGGAAGGCCCTGCGCGGCAAGGTGCGCCGGGTGCTTCTCCATCTTACCCTCCCCTGTGTCGTGCTCCAGGCGGTCATTCCTGTGCTCCCGGCGCTCTAGTCCTTCCTCCTAGCGACCTGTAGGTGTCCTCCACCCTGGGATCTCTCCGGTTCCTTTCTCACGCCGGGGTCCCCTCGGTGCCCTGCGCCATCGCATCCGTATCGGGCAGCCCGTGACCCCGTCCTCCTGTCTCTGTTAGATCCTGTCGTGGTCCTTTATCTCCCACCTACAGGATGCTGGCTCCCCTTCGCATCCCAGGTCTGTGGCCTTGCTGTACATTCTCTTATATTCTACCTCTAGATGGAGTACTTTCCCCTCATCCTCTTGCCCTGTTTCTCATCCTCCACTGGCGAGCCTCCTCACTCCCATAGGTGTCCCTCATCCCCACTCAGCTGTCTACTGCGTCCCTCTGAAGGTGAGGGTCCGACATCCACCTCTTTCGGGAACCTTCTTTGATGCGTTTGAGGGTGCTGATGACTCCACATTCTGGGGATGAGCCTTGTTGAGCCCAGGAAACCCTGTCAAAGTGGAGGCCAGTATTTATGCCCAGATCCCATCGTGGCGTAGGTGCTCTGCAAGATTATGCCTCTGGATTGTCTTGCCAAGTCAGCGCCTTTCTTGAGGGCTGAACATCCTCACAGGGGTCTGGCAGCGTACAGAGGAGAAGCAGCAAACCTTTGGGACCAGTTTCATACTAAAGGTAGCCCACAGTACAAAGCCAGTGGAGTGGCCTGTGCTGTACCCGGTTTCTTCTGGGGAGGTATGAAGTACAGAGCCCTTTTGCAGGGCACCCTGATGCCAGCCATCACCTTTAGACCTTTTTCTTTATTAATTTGAGAAGTAGAGAGAAAATAGGTGCACCAGGACCTCTTGCCTCTGCACACAAATTCCAGATGCATGGGCCACTTTGTGCATCTGGCTTTAAGTGGGTACTGAGGACTTGAACCCAAGCCAACAGGCTTTGCAAACAAGTGCCTTTAACTGCTGAGCCATCTCTCCAGGCCCCCCCCCCGTTTTTCTTTTTTATAGGATGAGATGGGGGTTATTTGTGGGAAAGTTGTGGTGTCCGTGGACTGATTTGGGTGCCCAAATCCTTTTGCCCACCCCAGAATAACCACCTTTCTCCCAGGAGAACAAGGGGTCGGTGGAAATCATGAGGAAGGATTTAAATGATGCCCGGGACCTGCATGGCCAGGCAGAGTCAGCAGCGGCCGTGTGGAAGGTAAGTTGTGGGCTCAGGGTCTCCTGAACACAGGAAATGGGTTAGGCAGCCAGACTGGGCACCTCCTTGCATGGTTGTGTGGAGGAGGAGCCCCTGCATGGACTTAATGAGAATATTTTCCTAGGATATGACTGTGGGTATTTATCAAAATAGAATCCATCTGAAAGTGATCAGGGATTTTCTTTTTCTCCCATGCTTTTGTGGGGGTGTTGTATGACTTCCAGCTTCCTTTTTTATACAAGACACTGTGTAATACTCTGATTCTGACCCGAGAATAACCTGGTATTTGTAAGTAGAATTTGCTAAGTGTTCCAGCTGCCATAAGTGACCACAGACATGGATTGCTCATGGTTCTGGAGGCTGGAAGGCCAAGACATGACAGATTCTGTGTCTGATGAGAGGTGCTTTTGGTTCATGATGGCCCTTCTCACTGTGTTCTCACAGGAAGGAAGGGCTTGGAGCTCTCTGGTGGGCCCCTATTATTAGGGTTCTAATTCTATCATAAGGACCTACTCTGGTAACCAGGCCACCTGCCAAAGACTCACTCCTTAACTTCCTCTGGTGCTCTCTGTTGTATTAGACTCCAAAGTGACACCATTTTTTAAGGATTACTCATCTACAGAACTATGCATTAGCTTAAACTAATGGTAACTTTTTTTCTTTCTATGCATTAAAATCTATAGCAGTTTTTCCAGATTCCCCCCCCCTTATTTTTTAAAAAGAACTTTTGAAGACTACAGAATCCCTGTGTCTCGGGTGGCTGCACCTCTTGGTTAGCAGTATTCTGTGCTGTGGATTGAGCTCAGTCTTTGTTCCATGGATGTCTAAGGAACTTGGGCATCCACAGACCCATATATATATGTATATACATATATGTGTGTGTGTGTGTGTGTGTGCACGTGCACGCGTGTGCTTCCTGGAATTAATTCTCCATGGAAACAGAGGAATGACTTCTCTCCTAGAGTCCCAGGCTGGGTCCAAGAATTAAACTGACATAAGATAAATCAATAGGAGAAAAGCATCCACATTTATTAATATGAGTTCAAGTGTCATGGGAGGGCACATGAGGAAATAAGACCCAAAGAAGCATCTGGAATCTAATATACTGAGAGAGACAAAGAATAGCAGCTTGTAAAAAGACAGCTAAGTTGTATTGGGAGGCATAAAAGACAGGAGCCATAACAGTGTGCAGAATCCTCTCAGCCTTTGACCTGCATTCTTTTTGTTGTTGTTGTTGTTTTTCCGAGATAGGGTCTCACTCTAGCCCAGGCTAATGTGGAACTCACTCTGTAGTCCCAGGCTGGCCTTGAACTCACAGCGATCTTCCTACCTCAGACTCCTCTCCTCCTGAGTGCTGGGATTAAAGGCGTGTACCATTATGCCCAGCTTGACCTGCATTCTTGATGACAAGAATGTCACAGTTTGTGGTACAGGGACAGGAATGAGTCCATTTTGTGTAACTGTAACAAAAATACCAAGACTAAAGAAGATAAGTGTATTAGCTCCCAGTTCTAGTCTGAAGATTGAGAGGCTTCACCTCTGGCTTCTGGTGAGGGTTTTGTGGTAATAGAAGTGTGTGTAGAATGGATGGGGAAGCCTGAGGGACCATGGGGCCAAGCTGTTTTTTTGTTTTTTTTTTTTTTTTTGTAATGGCTTACTGTCTTAGGCTTCAGCTATCATCATTAATTCCTTTTGAGGGTATACCCCTAATGATCTCATCTATTTCCCCTAAGTTCCAGCTTTTAAAGGCCCTACCACCCCCACCTCATCACACTGGGTCTAAGCTTTAGCACACAGACTGGGGGACACACTCAGACCACCACAGAGTATATCCTTCATGGGAAAATTTTACCTCCTGCCTTGAGAAACTCAAAGGTCTAAATGATCTCTTGCCTGCTATATTTTTAAGTGCCTTTAACTCAAAAGGCCCAGGCAGCATAGTTTGGGGCATCAAATAATTTTTTGTGTGTGTTGGTGTATATGTATGTGTAATGTGGTGTGTGCATGTGTGTACATGTATGTTTGCAGAAACTTACATATGCCTGGAGGTGTGGGGTGAGCTTGCTTGTGGTGGCCAGAGCCAAATGTTAGGTCTCCACTTCGTCACTTTTGTGCCTTTCTTATTTGAGATGGAGTCTCTCTCTTACTGATGCCAGAGCTGGCCGGTTTCATCTTTTTGTGAGTCCAGCAATTCTTTCATCTCTTCTCCCCTTTATGGGGCTGGGGTTACAGTCATGTGTGACTAGCTCAGCTGTTTACATGGGATCTGTAGATTCAAATATGGGCAGTTTCAGGTGCCCTCAAGCCCTCGTGCTTGCACAGGAAGCATACTTAACTGCTAAGCCATCTCTCCAGCCTGGGTATCATATTTCTTAATTCCTTTCAAGAGAGGGTTCTCTTCCTCCACGAACATGGCAGTGGAGGGTGGTGGGGAGACCAGAACAGGTATTCCTTCCCTACCTGCCCTGCAGGGACATGTGATGGACCGCAGAAAGAAGGCCTTGACTGACTACAAGAAGCTGCGGGCCTTCTTTGCTGAGGAGGAGGAGCATTTTCTGCAGGAGGCTGAGAAGGATGAGGGAGCTCTGGAAGATGATGAGCTGGCTGACCCAGCCGAGAGGTTCCGGTGCCTGCTGCAGGCTGTGTCAGAGCTGGAGAAGAAGCACCGTGACCTGGGCCTCAGCATGCTGCTGCAGGTATGGCCTGGGCAGGGAGGAATAGCGGGGCTCAGTCCACGTCATCTCCTATGGCCAGCTTAGCCAGAATGTGAGGGGATCATGAGGTCTGGAGCCAGTCTGCCTTATGCTTTCTGTGGCCTTGAACTGAATGTCCAAAATGAAAGGGTGGTTTGGAAGGAGAGTGGGCAAGAACTTAGTTAAGCTGTAGAGAATACGAGGTGCCCCTAGCATTCTCCTGGAATGAGTATATTTGTACCCCACCCTGGAGCTCTGAGGGCAGGAGCAACCAGGCCACCCCTTGGGATCTTTTTCCCTCCTCACCCTCTGCTCAAAGGCCTAGCTCAGCCTGGAGACCCATAGCAGCCCACCCAGCTTTCTGAGCCTGGGCTTGCAGTACAGTGCCAGCTGTCCCTAATCCATGAGGAGGTGTCACCTTTAGCACCTGGTAGCTAGCTATGGGCAGTAGTCAGGGCCTTCTGACTAGAATCACAGTGGTGGAAGTTGCCACACAGCCTTGGAGACACAGGCCTGGGTTCATTTTAGGTGGGGTGTCATGGCATCTGGTTCTGGGTGTTTCGTGCTCAGGACAGCAGCTGTCTTTCCTCCTCTGTCTTACTGTCTTTCTATGTATCTATCTATATTCTCTCTCTGTATCTCTCTCCACTTCTCTGTCCCTGTCTCTTGGTTGTCTCTGTCTCTGCCTCTCCCTCTCCTGCAGTGATGGTACTAATGCAGCAGGCTGAGCCCCTGGAGCCTTCCTCAGCCAGCCTGCAGCAGCCCCAGCTGTACCTCTCAGGCCCCCTCTGCCTGGCATCGTCCTCCATCCTGGACAGATTCTCATCTTCATCAGCATCAATGGGACATCTGCCTGGGTGAAGTGTCACAGATGCCCCTTCCTTTGGTCATCCACATAGTTCAATGTGTTGCCAAAGTGTTTCTGATTTTTCTTGGGGTTGATATGTGTTCAGAGCTACGCCTGTTCCTAGTGGAGTGTAGCCCTGGGTCTCCTTCCACAGTATGTCCCAGCCCTCCCTGAATGCTTGCCTGGTAGCTCTGAGGGCCCTGCTTGTATGTATCTATGACTTAAGGCCTGGGGTTTGGGTATGCCACTCTGTTATCAAGGGACCAAATCTCCTTATCTTCTCCATAGTGCCCGGGTCTGGAATGATCCATGGGACATTCCTTCATGGCAGGAGATCTCTCAGCCCTACCCCCAGACATGCCAGTCACAATCAGATTGGGGGTTAGTGCCAGGGAAAGGAAATGTACACAGGCCACTGAGATGTGGTTGGGATCCAACTGGGATGTGGGAAGGGACAGAGTGGAGTCCCCTTGACCCCTCCCTGTGGGTGTTGCTATACCATATCCTAGTGGCTCTGTTCTCTGCTCTGCTTCCCTGTCCCCCTTCCTCCCAGCTTGTGTCCTTGGGTGTCACTGGTGTCCCTAGAATGCTCCCTACTTCTTCCCACCTCTACCTGCAGAGAGGCAGGAGCATCTCCAGCCTGTTTCAGTGCTTTCCTGCACTGTGCTTTTCTCACTTTATTTCCTCCAGTAGGTGAATTTCACAGACCTCATGACATAGCATAGTGTGGCTGCCTACAGCATTGTGTGTATAGAGTACCTAGTCCCAGGGACAAACCCAGCAAAATGGACAGAAGTAGGTCAGGGGTCGAAGTGCGGGCCTGTTTAGATTTTTCTCCCAAGTGCATGGTATGGGGATAATGGTCACAGTGGAAGTGGAAGACCATTTTCTATCTTCAGAAGGCCCTGACTTTGAGTGTAGTGACTGAATCTAACTAACATGGCCTCAGTGTGGGCTGGATTTTTAGTGCTAAATAAAGTGTTTTGCTGCAGCCTGTTTGCTTCATGTCTCTCCTCAGATCTGTCCATGTGACCACTTTCCTGCCCCTGGCCAGTCTCCAGAGTTTAAAAGTTGTTCCACTGAGCAACTCTACTTGTGAAAGTGTGATAAGGCAGACTTCATTCCTCGTCCCTGAAATAGGTGTATAGCCTCAGTCAGGGAGAAAGGTCAGCTGCCACCCTGAACACAGCCTGGTTCTGAGTGGTGGCAATTTTCTCCAAGGAGCAAGGCAAATTGGTGGCTGGGGAATGACCAAGAGGAGACATTGGAGCCAGGGCAGTCTTGCTGGGGCTATATAACAGGGTTCCTGCTCATGACTAGTCAGATCAGCAGACATCACCTGAGAAGTGGGTCACATGTCCAGGGTGGGGAATCTCAGACCCACCCACAGGTGATGGGCAAAGATGGGAAGACAGGAACAAAGGTGTACATAGTAGTGTGAGACAGCACCCCTTCTTTGGGAAAGAATATTTTCTTTGAAGTCAAATGGCACTGTGCTGGGTGGAAATGGAAATTAGTACTCTAAGTCAGTTGCATACCACCCTGAGTGGCAGGTTTAGGGAATGCTGAGCAGACTGGGGCAGGCTGCCTGGCTATATCTCTGAAACAGTAATCCTGTGGATCTTGATATTGGTCCAGGAAATCTTGTGGCCTGACCAAAGGACCCTAGAAATAACCCTGACACCTCATTGGTTTGGTCAGGGGTCTCTGCCACCTCTGTCTGACTCTAACAGACCAATTGGATGTTCTCATGTTGACAAGGCCCCAGGTTTGCACCCTAGCTCTGCTTGCGAGTCAGTGGGTCACAGCTCACAACAGGTGCTAATATGAGTGGTTTGCGCTGGGACATCCCTCCCCCTTCTCACACATCTCCCATTCTAGTAGTAGAGACCCATTCTGTCTCTTTCCCATTCCCATTGTAACCCTTATCCATCCCTCCCCAGCATCTGGACCTCAAGACCCACCCACCAGGTCCCTTCTCACTGGAATCAGGCACTCATGGAGTCCTGAGTGTCCTCTCTGCACTAGCCAACTATGTCCTTCCCCATTGTGCCATTGGGGGGACATGACTTTCTCCTGAATCAGATTAAGTAACAGTGAGGGCTATTTCCTGGTTCATAGATGGCCCTTCTCAATTTGGTCTCACATGAAGGACATGAATCTTATGTGTGATGCTCTGCCCTTTTGACTTCACTTCCCAAAGGCCCCACCTTCCTAATGCCATCACCTGGCAGAGGTGGGGGGCGGGATTTCTGTGACTTCTGAGGACACTGTGGCTAACAAGCCAAAAGATCATCACTGAAGGGAGGGGAATGACCCACTCCCCACCTTTACTGCTGGGTGCATGTCAAATGGCATTTTGCCAGATTGTGGCACAAGGGCCTAGCACTTCAACCCCTGGGTTTTATATTCTGAAGACATCCCTTTCCAAGTCCACAGGGGTGCCCAGGGCACACATCTGGGGGCCCTTTGCTGGATAGGTGGAAGACCAAATGGAGGATGGAGCCCATAAGATGAAGGAGATGAGCCAGCCGTGACCCTTTATCAATAGGGCTTCATGGTATCATGTGAAGTCTTAAAACAGGGCTGAACTTAAAACAGGCTGAACACAAGGGGCTGGGGAGTTGGCTCAGTGGATAAAGCTCTATTATGCAAGGATGAGTGCCTGAGTTTAGATCCCCAGCACCCATGTAAAGCCAGACACCATAGTGCACATCTGTAATTCCTGCATGCCTACTGGGAGAAGGGAGGTGGAGACAGGAGAATTCACTAGAAGCTTGCAGGCCAGTTTACCTGATCAACAGAATGGTGAACGAGAGACCAAAATGAGGTGAAAGTCGAGGACTGACATCTGAAAATTGTCCTCTGACCTCCATGTATGTGCCTGGGTTCACATGAACATGTACTGACATACACGTCCATGATCTAAAAGGTCACGCACAAATGCAACCTGATGGGCTGGTTGGCTGTCAGTTGGGAAATGAGGAAGAGGATTGGGGAGTGGGGAGTGAGCAGAATACCTACAGCAAGGAAGTACCCAGAGAGCAGTAGGGTGGAAAAGCTGGGAAGAGCCCAGTATGTTAGCTCATACCTATAGCACTCAAGAGGCTGAGGCAAGGGGATTGTCCTGAGTTCCAGGCCAGCAAGACCTGGTCTACAAAAAAAAAAAAAAAAGGTAGAGAGCAGAGGAGGCTGATTGAGCTGTGGTCTTCACTTTGCTAGGTTCTAGGGTACTTCCAGTATGACCTTGTTTGGGTTTTCTGCTACAGGACCCTATCGTTTTGGAGAGTAGAGCTGAAGAGCCTTAGAAGCTTTTTAGATTATTAAAGTCATGCAAACTAGAGAAGGCTGAGAGCCAATCCTATAGATTGTATCACAGAATACTGATATTCCTTAGTATCCATGGGGGGCTGGTTCCAGGACCCTCATACCAAAATCAGCAAGTGCTCAAGTCCTCATGAATCAGCATAGTATTTCCTTATAACCTGTGCACACCACATGGTACTCTAAAAATAATCTTATCGAGAGTACTTCTAATACCTAACACAATGCCAATGCTATGTAAATAGTTCTACACTGTTAGGAATAATGGTGAGGCAAAAAGTATGCCATAAAGGCAGGATATTTATTTTTTCATCTGTATCTAGCTGAGTTTACAGATGTGAAGACAACAGACAGGGCTGACTACTTTCAGTATTCCAAGGTACAAGACATCCAGTTGGGCCTGTGAGACCCAGGGAGCCTGGTTGCACCTGCCCTGCAGATGGAGGGTGAACTTGCTCTTTGCTTCCCTTTGGTACTTGTGAGGCTCTGCATGGAGCATTCCCTTCTGACACTTCGTCTGTCCTGAAGACAGGCTGTGTTGGCTCTGACAGAGTTCTTAAGCTGTTTGCTCCAGCCACCTCACAGGTAGGAGGAGAGGGGTGGAAGCAGCTGTCCCCAGGCAGGTCATTCCAAAGGCCAACTCCTACACCCATCTAGAATTTTCTGAGGGGAAGGCTAGTGCCTGGGAGATGGAGGAAAGCCACAAGTTAACCAGAGAATAGCAGAAATCCCCCAGGAAAATGTGGTTTCTACAAATTCATACAGGCAAAGGAAGCGGCCTTTGCCCCTTTGGTCTGCTTGTCACTTGAAGACACACAGGTGCTTATTTCCATGAAACTCACTGTACAGACAATAATGTGAGACAGACTATTAAGCTATTATTCATGAAGATAAACTTACCGTTGAGTAGTTTCTAGGAAACAAAGATGATAAAATAGCCAGTGAAAGGCTGCTATCTATAGGGCACATAGCCCATCAGACCTGACTCACAGGACAAAGATGGTCTGTTGTACAAGGGTATTTTGGTACAAATGAGGAGACAAATTTTAAATGTGTTGGCAATAGCTAGAAGGACTCCCAGCTCCTGACAGACCATACCTTGGATCAGCTATGGAGCTCACCTTCTTACAGGTATTTCTCCCCTCCTCACAAGAAACTCCTGGGTACCTTGAGATCCTTTCTTAATTGTAAAGATTGATACTCTGATGATTAGGTTCTGAAATTCCACTCCTTGGCCTGACTGAACAGGCTTTGGGGGTGGCCTCTTTCCTGGCATAAGGGAGTACATCAGCCTCCCCCCTTGTTAATCCCCTCTTTTCTCCTATCTGCCCGTCTCCCTCCTTCCCTATGGGAGGAGGTGTGCTGCCTCAGGGAGTTCCTAAGCAGAGCGTCAGGATGTCTAGTGACCAATACACACCATCGGCTTAGTAAAGAGGGCGGCTTCTTTTGGACAAGTTAGGAGAGGTCAATTTGTCTTGAGTTCGATTCTGGGGTACCTGAGAGCCTCTCCCCTCTGTTAGAGTGGGGGCAGGCAAAGCACACACAGCACCTCATGCAACCATAAGAATGAACAAACCGAGGCTCCCCAATAATCAGAGGTGTGAACTGAGGGAGTTTAGGATGTGTCTCCACATACTCAGCCATATATTATTTTGTAAGCATAGAGCACTTTGAAACACCCCACCCCCTAATGCAGGCAGGCTTTCCCAAGCCCCTTATCTGTCCAAGAACAGGTTCTTTGAAAGAGGAGGCAGGACCAACACTCCAGCCATTCTCCTCAAGTAAGTACTGTGAATCCTGATCTCTGACTGTGGAGGAAATACCATACTCAGGCAAACGTCATACATGATCATTTCCCTTCCATTGCAAGGGCCCACTTAGCTTTCAAAAAAAATAATAATAAAGTACTCTCCTTTCCTCCCTGCAAATGCTGTGCACGCTCCTAAACCTATTTTTGGGGTGTCACGTAGCTCCAAGGCACACCACACTGCCCTGGTCTGCCCGCAGCTCATAGGAGAGTTCCTTCTTGGCCACCCAAGAAGCGGGCTGAGCCGAGAGGCGCGCTTGCCGGGCGGCTGGGGAAAGCGACCAAGTAGCCACAATTGGAAACGCAAGAAAGACTGCAGCTTCCCTGGAGATGCGCGCTGTATGCAAATGAGGTGACTTTCTTTGTCTCTTCTGATTGGGCAAGCCGTACCACGAAGCGACCAATGGCGTCGCGCTGCAGAGTGCCTTCATCCTCAGTTGGGCGGGGCCGAGCGCGCGCTGGGCGCCCCCCCCCCAGGCCTGCCGCCCACCCCGCAACCGTAGTGGACACCGAAAGTCCTCCTAGTTACCCCGCGCGGAGTCGTTGGTCTCCTGCCCTGTCCTTTGGCGCCATCGTGCCGGAGTCCCCGAGGCTCAGAGAGGAGCCTGGGCTGTGGTCACCGGCGGTGTGCCGTTCTGCCTCCTGCAGTCTTCCCCTGGGGCAGAGGAGGGAGACCCCCACCCCTGGCCTGGCCCTGGCAAGCGACAAGCACTGTTAAAACATCGATTCGTTATTATCAGTGTCAGTGATTTTCAGGGGGGGGGAGGTATTGTGTTTATTGCAATAAAAATCGTCAGCATTTGGGAAGTGGAGGCAGGAGGATCAGTTCAGTCATCCCCAACTACGTAGTGAGTTTGAGGCCAGCCAGGGCTGCACGAGAGCACCTTCGCCCAGGGAGTCCCGGCGGAGGCAGGGCCGGGACCTTCCTTCCCCGGGATCCCGAGGACGTGCTCTCGGGCCGGGCGCGGATCCCCGGGTATGCCCCAGGGTGACCCGGAGAAGCTGGCGGAGGAGTGCCGCTGGTGATGCCCACAGTTTTCCGAGGCAAGAAATCAGGCACAGAATGCACGGGACTGGAACCGAAGAGCCCTACCGGACCAAATTGAAAACTACAAAATCCAGGTCTGAAGCTGTTGGTTTCACACCGCCCTTTTGAATTAGCGCCCTCTTTGGAGGATGAGGGTATTACAAGGTGCTAATCCATTTAGTTTACATCCATACGGAGGAAACCCGAATATTTGGCCCGCCCTATGCTAGGAAAACACTGATATCTACCTTAAGGTTTCTGAGTTTTCACTCATTTCCTTTCAGTTTCAGAAGTATTGTGAGAGAGCAAAAGGCAGGCACTCCTGGTTTTTACAACCCACTTGCTGTTCCTGAGCTATTGTCTGAACTCCCTCCCCCCACAGGGAGTGCCCTAAATTCCAAAAGACGTCATAAATGTACAACCATCAATTTTGTTGTCACGTAAACTGAGGTAATTATTTATGAGAATATTAACTAATTGATCAAAGTGATCATATCTCAAATTGATAATAAAAATATAGCGAAGACAATGAACATAAAGTGGAATGAAATGGCATAAAATAGGGGTGACTTTTAGGATTTCTGACTTTTTAAAAATACAAATTTTATGTTTGTTATTTACAGTAAACAACATGTTATTGGATCTGGAGAGTAAAATTGTTACTGTAGTGAAGCAAATTAGCATATCCTTCCTCTCATATTAGAATTGTCCTTTTGTTTTTGCTTTTTAAAAATAATTTTTATTTATTTATTTGCAAGCAGAGACAGAAGAAAGATTAGAGAGAAAAGAGAATGGGCCTGCCAGGGCCTCCAGCAGCTGCAAGTGGACTTCAGAACATCTGGCTTTATGTGGGTATGTGGGAATAGAACTTGGGGTGTTAGGCTTTGTGGGCAAGCACCTTAACCACTGAACTATCTCTCCAGTCCCCCTTTTTTTTGTAACAAGAGCATCTAAAATTTATTTAGCAGGAATATAAAATACAGTACAATTTATAGGGTAGTTTTGTATGATTTAAAAATTTTTTCTGATGACTTTCAGATTTCACTACAATATTAACAATAAAATATAGAGAAGGAACTTGGTACATTACTTTTCTATTTTTTTCAGTTTCTTGCTTAAGTAAAATGTGAACACTTAATTTTTAAACAAATCAATCCATTGGCACAAATTTTCAAAATTAAGAAATAATAGTGTAAAACTTGAAATTTGGTACAAAAACAATAAAGTTAAAAGTACAGCTCATCCAGTCAATAACCTTTTGACATGGCAAGCTCACATTCATCAGACAGAACATGAAAACCCCTCAGAAGAAACAATCAACCTGTGAAGAGACCTCAACCATCTCACTATTCAGTCAATGATCAGCTGCTTCTTCCCACTTCCTGGAAATTCTCTGCTACCAGACTTAAGCTTTCTGATGTTTTGTTTTGAGACAGAATAATCCAGGCTGATGTGGCTCCTGGATTCGCTTGTCCCAACCTCTGAAATGCAGTGATCTTTTCCCATACCCTCTGTCATAGTCAGCCACACGTTGCTGGGATGAATCTCCAAAGCACATTTATTCAAAACTACCACAATCCACCCCTGGCCCCCAAAAGAATTATAACTATCTATATTATGTTTAGTCCAACTTTAAAGATTACATAGTCTTATCAACTTTAAATTTTGTAAAATCAAAACAAGTTACAAAATTTTAACATATAATGGCACAGAACAAACATTTGGAACTGCTATGAGGCATAACAAGGAAAGACAGGGGCAAGGCAAACTCAACAAATATTAGCAAACATCCACATCTATAGTTCAAGTCCCACAGCACAACCAGTGACTGACAAGTCTCCGGATTTTCCAATTCTGTCCCTCCAGCTTGGCTGAGTACTTGGGGAAACTTCCATCCCAAGGCAACAGCACTCCATGGTAGTCCTGCAAAGTCCTGGTATGTCCATGTCTTCGGGTCTCCATTGCAAACCACAGTCCACCTTCCAATGGCTTCACTTGCCAACCAGGGACGCCATGCCCTGTTCCAAATACCGCATCTCAGCAGCGGCTTCTGGAACCGTGTGCACTTCACAACCCACTCCACGCATGCATTCCTCATGCTTCCAAAAGTAGTACCAGGTATACAGGACACAGCCATGTTGTTAATTCAGGGACAAAATAAACATAACCTTGAAGAGCAGATTCTTTTCTTTCAGTGATTTCCTTTCCAAAGAGTTTGCACAGTCCATCTTTCTGTCGTTGCTGGGTGGAAACACCTCAGGCATCTCTCCATTGTTTCAATGTAAAGCAGTTGGGCCATAATCACAAGCCAGTCTCTGAGCCAGTAAGTTAACTTGCTTTGAGGTTTTTCCAACTTCAAATCTTAAATCTCAGTCCCATATCCGTAGCCAAGCACACAGTCCATTTCTTAAATTCAGGCTTGGTCAAACCCTCTGGGCATGGACAGTAGGATGCATCCACCCCGTGACCCAGGCACACACTTCTATTAAAGTTTTCTGCAGTCTTTCCTTCCCCTTAGAAAGTTCACAAGTCAAGCCTCCAAATGCAATTCTCTCTGCACTGAGCATTTCCAAATTCTCACCAGAATAGTCTATAAAACTTAGCTTACAGCTCTGGAAGACATCTTCAGTTGCAAGTACCAAGTCCATGTCCATTCCTCCAGCACACAAGTTCCAGAAGATCAAAATCCACATGGTCAGATTCATCTCAGCAGATCGCCCCACACTCTGGTACCAAATCTGTCCTAGTCAGCCACACGTTGCTGAGATGATTCTCCAAAGCACGCACGATTATGGTGAGGAAAAGTATTTATTGAGGTATCAGACCCAAGGGAAGTTAAGGAAAAAAGGGCTGGCCCCTTTTCACAGATCCAAGCAGAGACAGAGACAGAAGCCCAGCATCAGCACCAAGCAAGCACACTGTAACACACTAAAGGAACTCCAGGCTTGAGCTCATGCATATGAGCTTTGCATATGTAAAGCTAAAATTCCAGACCCACCCCAGAAATACCTTAGGGCTGAACACTAGGATCTGGCCAAGGTGACACACTTCCTCCAGCCAGAACTGGCTGGAGACAATTTACAATTTTAATAAACCCTTAATTCTTTTGGGGGACATTTATTCAAAACTACCACACCCTCCTTCAGTCAGCCTCCTAATAAAGCTCTTTCTCTGAGTACTGGTGCCATTGGATAGGTTTCCATACATAAGCCCTTGCTCAGTATCACCACCGTCTTTGAATATGATGGGCAATTGAGGTAGGGCCTCTAGACTGGTCAGAGTTCTCTAGAGAGAAAGAACCAGTAGGAAATATACCAGGGTATTTTATATGAGGCTTGACTCATAGTTTGTTTGTGACACAGAGAGGTTCATCAACCTGCCATGTACAAGGTGCAGAATCAGGTTTTAGAAGGGCTGGAGACCAAGTAATCTCTTGATGTACATCCATGAGTCTAAAAGCCTGAGAAGCAGGGCTCTGGTGTCTCGGAGCAAGAGAAGATGGATGCCCCAACTCAGGAACTGGTTCTTCCATTGCCTTTTGCTCAATTGGGGTCCTCAGCAAATTGAGTGATAACCACCCATATTGGACAAGAAGGTATCTTCTTTACCTGATGATTTCTTCAGTAAATACTTTCACAGAGGTACCCAGCCATAGTGCTTTACCAGCTTTCCAGACAGTCCTCTGCCCAATCTGGCAGACACACAAAATCGCCCCTATGGTTGGGAGAGTAGGAGCAGAGTATCCACAAATGTTGGTAGGTAAGCCCAGAGGGGTCACACACTGGCCAGCCCTCTCCCTTTCCTTCAATCTGTTGGAATTTAATTCCCATTGTGACAGTCGGGTGTGTGTAGGGACCACCCCTCCCCTTCCAGCCCCTCCTCTTGAATGGGAGGTGTTTAGTTAGAGCTACAACCTAGGTGCTAAAACTGATTGGTCAAATATAAACCAATCAGCTGTCCCTTTAACTCACCTGGAGAGGAATTAAAACTAGCTTCCCTAGAGGAAGTAGTCTCTCTTCCCCCACATGGCAATGGAGTAGGACTGCTGACCCAGGCCTCAGTGAGGTAAGGCCTGTACCCCTACCCCAGCTAATGGCTGGGGTAGGGGGGCAGGCTCCAGACCCTTTCTCTCATGAACCTCTCTTTTTCATAAAGGGAGCTTTCTGTTATCTTTTCTTGGGCTGTTTATCTAACTAAATAGTAAAAGCTCTGTGAACTCTCTGACACGTGTTTTCCCCACACTGGTGGCAGGAAAACTCTATGACTTCCCACATCCAATTTCCCCATCCAACTCCCCTTTTCCTAATCTACTAAATTAGAATAAATGTGTAATTAAAATTTAATTCTGTCCCTGTGTACAATTCTTTGGCATTAGAGGACAAGAACTCGAAGTAGGAGGAGGGGGAAGGGAGGATTCCAAAACTCTCTCTCTCTCCCCTCGTTGCTTACTATTAATTAGCAACAACCCGTATCACCATCTCTCACCCCACCCTAGTGAACCACACTGATACACCCTGTACAGTTTCTGTTTTGCTTTGGTCCCCCTCATTCTTGGTCTTAATTTGGAGTAAATTTATTTAAATTCAGATGCATCACTGATATCATTGCGTTCAGAGCTGCTGATTAACCTTGAAAAGCTGTTTCTGCACATCTTTGGGTGGATGCTTTTCCTGAAAGACAACTTGATCACTTCACTATTTAAGAAATCCACATTGAAGGCTGGGGAGATGGCTCAGAGTAACGTTAAGGTGCTTTCCTACAAAGCCTAACCACCCAGGCTTGATTCCCCAGTACCCACATAAAGCCAG